>JABASK010000368.1:0-15661 GCA_019776465.1 Rambutanura hunanensis | reverse complement strand
TAAAACATTTGAGGCTTCACAGATACTTGTTTTAAAAAGCTTAGCGAATAAGTTCTCCAAGGCGCACTTTTCTATGCACGCTTTCTTTTTCAGAGGTCATCTATCAAGTCCCGAGAGAAAGCGAGAAAGGTCTAACTGCCAGACCAGAAAGATCTTGAATCACAACATGAATAATTTGGAGAAACCAAAAGTCTAAAAAGTATTACTGCATAAACTTTTTTGACCTCCTTTAGCTTTATTCTGACGTAAATCCCAAACTTTGTATGTGGTTTGGCACAGACGGCAAAAAAAAGGAAAGCATTTTGAGTATGAAGGGATATACGTTAACTGACCTCATAAATTTTTATGCCTGGAGATTTTACTTCATCTGAGTGAGCCTTAGAGCGTGCCACACTTTAACCTGACTTTCTTCTTTTTTGGCTCCTGCTGACCTCAGCGCATAAATGCAAGGAAGTAGCGCTAGTCGTGCGGAAGTTCTTGTCACATTCTTTCCATTTCCCGCATATTCCTACTTTTTGAATAGTTTTTTGATAATTTAGCTAAAAACATCTTTTTCAAAATTTTGAAATCCAATTCCTTCGAATACTAAAACCTTCACTTCATTTGAAACCATGATGAAAAGTCATGCTACATTGTAAAAGTCTATCCCCTTTTCTTATCTTTATCCAAGCGGTCGCATCCCGCGGCGCAAAGTATTCATACGTTCTATTCAAAAAGTACCTTGTGATTTTTTTCTTTGTTTGGAGTGAAAGGGGTGCAAAAAAAAAAAGAATTTTGAAAGGTTCAGTAGTCCATTAGGAGATTCCTATGATACGCCCTGGTTCGTAGTAACATAGAAAACTGTGACACTTGACCTTTTGGTGTCGGTGAGGGAATTGAGTTTTGGTTTTCAAAGCTCTTTACCAAGAAAAAAGAAGGGGATTTTTGGAGATGGTAATGATGAGTATGCAAAGATAAAGGTCCTCTGGCCTGTCAGAAGTAATGGAGGGCTTTTCGAATCACCCTGTCTTCCAGGATAATGTATTACAATTCCTTTTCCTTTTTCGTTGGGTGAAAGCCCAATCTTAAAGCCCCTTTCCTCCAATTTCCAGAAACAAGAGAGCGGGACACGAGTGTGAGCCAAGCCTGGCTGTCACGAGATATAATGAAAATCCACGTCTCCTTTCTCTGCAAAAGCGTGTTAAGGAGAAAGTAGAAAGGAAGAGGCGGGCCGTTCTTAAGGATATCTTTTCCCCTGTCAGTCTACACTCACACTTTTTTTTCATTGCATAGTCTGAGATAAAAGAATACAAATCCTATTCCTTCCGCCTTCCTGGACGAGAAAAGAAGACCTTAACAAGAGACCAGAATGGAAAGATGAAAAAAGTTGAAACGAGGAAAAAATTACAGAATCAAAGGTTTTTTTTTTGCAAAGGAAGAATGCCATCAAAATAATCACAAAGTAGACAGGGTTGAGTGTCTAAGGACTTGAAGTGAAAGTAGAAACCACTGCGGGCAAAAACCTTCATTCCTTTCTCTCTTAAATCAAAGAAACTGGAGAGGGTAACAAAAAAAAAGTTTTCAATTATGAGAATGCCTTAGCTTCCTTCTCCTCCGCAAGTTCTTCTTATCCTTTTTTTTCTTCTTTTGATCGCAAAACTACTATGCGTTTGACTCTTTACTCTTGATCTTGTATACAACTAGCTATAGTATTTTACTTTTACCGCTTTTTTTTTTCGTCAAAAGCTCTCAAAGGCTTCAACGAGACGAGTGTTTGGGCAAGGGAAAGGATAAAGTGAAATGGAATCAAATGAGATTCGGAGATTCCACCACGACAAGGCACAGAAAAAAGGATAAGTTGACTCAACGAGTTTTCACTTTTGAAGCGCTTGATTTTTTTTTTCATTTCAATTGAATTTGAAATGGTTTCCGGGGTAAAAAGCAAAGAGATTTGGAACGCAGGCGAAGACTTGACTTGATATTTACAACATGGCATGGCGGGCACGATTTTTGTTATGGAAGAAGCTAATAGATGAGCTACAATTTGAATCACTGCACACTTAAACTTTAGGTTTCCTGTAAGATATCATTTTAAAGTACAAAAAAAAGTATCGAAAGTAAATTTTCCCTTTTTTTTTGACTTTCCAATTTATTCTCCTTCATTCCATTTCCTATCTAGACTTTGACTAAATCCCGTTCACTTTCATTGCCCCCTATCTTTCAAATTGATGCGAACCCATTTCTGAAGAAAATGGGCACGAAAAAAAAGAAAAACTACTTGAGATTCTTGAAACATATTCTGCAAAAAGCAACTTTGTAGCCGTGTTGCCTGAAAAATGAGATTTTACAGAAATTGAACTTTGAAATCAAGACGATCCGTTTCCGTTGACTGAATACCCATTTCGTAGTATGGCATTACCGCAATGTCTCAGATAAAGCATCTAACGCACATCTACTTTGAAGTGTTTCTCCTCCGGTAGAGCAAGAAAGAGAAAGTTTTCGCAATTATAATCCTAGCAAGTTAGAAAAAGACAGAAACAAATCAGATGATTATGAAAAAACCCTTGTTCAAAGTTGTCTAGAAAAAGAAAGCCGAGACGGAAAAAAGTTTGGTTTGTGCCACTTTTCCTTAATAATATATATTTGAAGTGGACAGCTGGAGTGGTATAGTGTATCCACTAAGTAGTTTGAACTTGGAGCATCTAGACCAGATGACCTGGCCTCTTATTCCTAACCATGTAATTCATATTTCCCAAAGTCCCCTTCTTCCATTTTTTTGTCTAGAAAAAAAAAGAAAAATATCTAA
This sequence comes from Rambutanura hunanensis, assembly GCA_019776465.1. Lineage (NCBI taxonomy): Eukaryota > Metazoa > Arthropoda > Collembola > Poduromorpha > Neanuridae > Rambutanura > Rambutanura hunanensis. The sequence goes on along the minus strand of JABASK010000368.1, from coordinate 12,876 downwards.
AACATAGAAGAAAGTAAACCCACAAAGTTTTCATCTTCTCGTCTTATCTTGAGAGAAAAGTGGAAAATAAATAGGAAGATGGAAATCGAATGGGAAAATCTAGTCTAAATTTGCTTGACCATCAAACTGGAAAAGGATATAAGATCGACTTAGAAAAAAAGTAGAAAGGAACAAAAAAAAAATAGACGGGATATTTTTTCTCGAAAGGAAAGTGGTTCCTACGGGAATATAGGCAAGTTTTAGCATTGAAAAAAACTAAAGGCTTATCCTCTTACGTATATATTTGTATTATGGAAAACCAATAATATAAAATCTTATTCTCAAGAGACTCCTCGTCTATTCTTTCCAAGTATGGATCATATGTAATGCATTAGACTTGTCGCCTGGTCACGACCACACTTGCGTCTTCTCTACAATTCTTTTGTTAGTGAAAGCAGTGGAGTGAAAGGAATAAAAATCCATGTTCGATTTATCCACCTTTTCGTCCCGTGTGCAAACCTTAGTAGAAAAAAAACCTATGTGCCTATGTGCCAACCGTATGATTATCGCTCTGACTTCAATAAGCGAATGAGGGAATAGAATTCAAGTCCCTGGAAGATTAGTTTTACATTCGCCTTTTTTTTTTCAAGGAAACCTTCCACGCTTGGTGATATCTCACAAAACAGACAAATTGGAACGGAATAGCATAAAAAACGTAAAGCGATCACGGAGGCAGGAGAAAGTTTGAGGGTTCGAGAGAAAGCCATTTGGAGAATTTATTTCTTTTTACACCCAGTACAGAAAATTTAGCTTTTTTTGAAAAATATTAAAGCTTGTAATACGAATCCATATTTTTTATCATGCAAAAGCTTCTTGTTTATTGAATAATCATTTTTTCAGTTTACTTTCTCAGCACGATTGCTGACCACTAGGCGTCATTTCAAAACTGAAAACCTGCTTCTAACTTTTTTTTGAAGAAAAATTTAAATTTTCAACAGCAAGATTTGATTGGCTCACGTTCAGAAAGGGTGGCAAACGCTGCAAAGTTTGAAGTGGTTTATTTCATTTTATTGTAGGGTGTGAAAGTGTGTGGAAAGGCACATTATTTGAGGCTGAAAACGGAACGAAGTCTCATTGTAGGCTGGGAGATGTTAGCCATAAATCTGAAATCGAATCAAGAGTGAAGTGTAAATGAGTAAGCCAGAGGGTTTGGATGAAAGTGGGAGAGAAAACAGTAAAACTAAACTGAATTCAAGTCTGAATGAATACTACACTTGGGTAGTGAAAAGAATTGGTGAAAGCTAAAAATTGGATGCCGACGATTGCATGAATGCATAGAAGAAGCAGGGACTTTTGAGTGGTGACAAGAAGGAGGAGGAAGACAAATGGAAATAATGCAATGAATGATTTGTTCACTTGACTCTCAAGATCAAAATTGTTCCCCATTCCATTTTCTCCCTATTTTCAAGTATTATTTTATTTTTTTTGAGTCTAGGGATTCTTCTTTTTTTGTAGGACTATCAATTTTAACTTATGTCACCCCAAAGAAGAAAGTGCTCAAAGTGAAAGTGAGTCTTCACTTTTTAGAAACCTCACTGTTTTTACTTCAAAGTTTATGTATGACTACGTGATCGTCTGTACACTCAGACGATGGGTAGAAGCTGACGAACCCGTTGATTTTGTTCACTTTAATTGGAAAACGTGATCTCGATTTAGCTATAAACTGAAAAGTGTTGATTTCAAGTTGACCAGAGTTTTAAACTCAATAAAATTTCGGCAGTTGAACTTATCATCATTGTCTTTGCTAAATTTCAGAAAAATAGGTTACTAACGCTAATCTACAATAACTTTTTTTAATTTTCTTTATTTTATACAAATGTATTTTTGTATCGTGTCAAATGCTTAGGCGTTACTAATGAAGATTAGCAAAACTTTGAAAAACTTAAGTTGGAGCCTCATACAATTTCTTCAAAAAAAGTGAAGTTGAAACTACTACATCAAAAGCATGAGATTTAAACTGAAAAGAAAGTCCATTTGAACTCAAGTACTTATTCACTATATCTCTTGACCATCAAAGTTTGGAATAAGAAGTGAAGTGTATAAAAGTGAAAGTGAAGTGAGTCTCCTTCCGCCAAGTTCAAAATGTGTTTTCGGTTTAGTGCCGGGAATATAGAATCGGAGAGGACTGGAAGTAAATTCGGGAAGAGGGGAAGTCTGGAGTGAAATGACGATGGCAATAAAAATTGACATTCAAATTCCAGCATTGGTCCATTCCCCTTCTGCCTCTTCCTGCCCAATACTAGGGAAACGAGATGAAGAAAGTTGAACAGAGTCATTGGTGGGGATGGTGGGTGAAGATTTAACTTTCCCTCACACTATTTCAAATGTACCACAGCCTTCTAAGACGGAGAAGGTTGGACGAATATAATACATATGTATGAGCAAGAAGTCGGAATGAGAAAAAAGGTTCCTACAGGGATTCATGATCTTTCGCTTTTATATTATTTTGCAGACCTTTGGATTTCAAATGCGGCATACGAAAAAAAAGGAAAGTTCCGGCTTTTCGAATTTCGACCACTGTGGTCCTGGAGGGGCTTGTTCTTTTCAACCCCAAGTGAGAAAATCAATAGGAGGTTCTTGGCAAAGGAAGGGAAAGCAAAAGAATGAATGCAAAGTCCAAGTCTGCAATAATAAACGAAATCGTCTCTGAATCTCATTTTCTGAGACTTTACCTTAATTTTGTCGCACTAACCAAGACGTTAAAGCTTGTCTGTGGCCAACGCACGCTTTTTTACAAGACGCAAAAAGTCGATGCACAGTTTTATTTTCTATTCGCAAAAAGGCGTATTCTCACAAAACCGCGCTTCTTCTTAGGTTTTCATGCTAACATGCTTTTCTTTTTTTCTTTTGTTTTATTCCAATTTCTTCTGTAACTCTTATTAATCTTGTAGCATGTGCGCTTGTCCGTCGCTGACTTTCTCCTCGTATGTTGGTGACAGGAAAAAATTGATTGAATAACGAAAACTAGGAGATGATGTTGTGAGCCAGATGGGGTTCGCGACAGAAACAAGCTTGTGCTATTCATAGCCAAATGAGGATGCTAAAGAAAGTCTGTAAAGTGGGACGCAGAAGCAAGCTCGGCTCAATTTTGTGCACCGCGATATAATAGCAATGCACGTTAGAATTTCTTTTCGATTGATTTTGTCAATTGCATATGACTTTAGTCGAAAAAGTGTAGAATACGACTATAATTTGTGAACAAGTTGTATGCTTCGGCTTTGAGTTAATGCCGTTTCTGAACTTTTTACACATAATAGAACGAAAAGGAGGGGAAAGTGTCAAGGAAGGATGCGTCTTAGAATTCACCAAGCGACATTTCTTACATATAGGCAATGTTTTTGGAGCATTCCTCCCTTTCCCTATCTCATCTCCTGTCAGAGAGAGAGACAGCATTTCTTTTCCTTTCATATAATTTTCTCCTCCTTTCTCTCACTTCTTTTTCTTTTTCCAACTTTTATTGTAATATTCAACGACGCGTCACGGAGGCGGGTGTCACTCAGTCCATTTCCGATTCCTGCCAACTCAAGAAAGACGCACGACTCAAATAGAAGAAAAAAAAAGTGGAAAAATGTCCATCTACAATTTTCTCTTCGAGCTTCAAATCGCTTTTACTCTTCCTGCTTTCACTCTTCTAGCTTTTGAGTTCTTTCAATTTTTATAACCTTGCGTTTCTTTCCAACTCCATATTTTATTCCAATTTCAATGGACATTTCACCCTGTCAAACGATTCTCAAAGATATACGATCTTTTTCCAAGTCCTGTACTTTGCGCTCGCACAAATTTCGTCCATTTTGCAAGTTTTTTTTGGAAACGAATCAGAAGGTAGTTCGAATCTTGTTACGTTCTCGTTCTAAAACTTAAACAAAGTGGTACGTTATTTTGTTAAATCCCATGAAATCGTAACTTAAAAAATAGTTTACTGAAATCATTGCTTGAACTTATATATATTATGTAACAGAGACCTGTGCAAAAGAATCACAGCCTCTGCAACTTTTGATGGGTGGATTTCTTACTTTTTCTAGTTTTTTTGCACAGTACTGCCTAATGGCCTCTCATTTCGTAGGTTTGGACTTCATTCTTCCTAATTATTAGGCTGGGGAAGAAAATAAGAAGTCGAAAACGTGACAATTATAATGAGGGAACTGGGAGGCAAAAAAAGTTATCTTATTATATTAATGCCTTTCTATATCCTTCGTCAAGAAAGTAAAGAGATACTGTAGGGAATAGGAAAATGTGATGATGCCCTGTGATAAAGGTACATGGAGGTCAAAATGATGATGATGACTGGAAGGAATAAGTGAACGCTAACTTTTTGTGATTGAGAAAGAAGTAAAGGCAAGGAAAAGTAGTTCCTAATTTGTAAAAATAAGGGAAAGCAGATCAGAAGAAAAAATTTTTTGGAATGGATGAAGCAGAGTATAAGGAAGAGTGTAGGGAAAGTTTCTAGAATAAGAAAATACGTGAGGCGAATTTGGGTGACAGGTTTTAGTATTCTGTCCTTATATTTTACTCTCCTTCTTTTTTTTCGGTAAAAAGAATGTTTTTTCCCTGTTAGTTTTCGGTTCCGAATTTTTCTTTCATCTTTTCTTCACTTTTCCACGCGTGACTTTTTGATTGCGCACACCCTCCCCCCCCTCCAATTGACCATTCGTAGGCTTACATGGAAATCTCACACGTGGTAAAAAATATTAAACAAATTATAGTTAAATTAAAGTAAAATTTACAAATAATCAAGTGTACGTTAAGTTTAGCGCCTTAGAAAATTCCTTTCTTACTTGGAGCAATTTAAATTGAGGAGCTTCATATATTTTTAATTTTTTCATTTACAAATTTCAAACTAGGCAAGGTCGCCTTTTCTTTTCTTCAGAGGAAAAAAGAAGAGGCAAGCTCGACAGCTGTTCTCATCATTAGTGATATTTTTGATAAGGAATAGAACGAAAAAGAAAAATACAGAAGAAGAAGGGATTCTAGTTAGTTTGGGATTAGGAAAATAAGTATTTTCTAGACTTTCTCCAACTTTCTCCCACGAAGGCTTCTAGCAAAAAAGAACTTGAGGAGCTTTTGTATTATTCAACATTTTGAGGAAGCTGGGACTTAATGCATTCCTCCCTTTCCCAGCCTCATTGATCTTGGGGTATTATATTGTATAATACACTTTCGTAATCTTAGGCACGAAAAGTCCACTACTCACACAGTCCGTCTAAAAAGAAAAACTAACTCTTTGTGATTAATGAATGTCTCGTAGTGGAATGAACGTAGAAGGAAAGAAATGAGGCCAACACAAATCCTGCTCATCATCTATTTTCATTTCAATTTCCATCTTCCGTTCTTTCTTACATTATTATACACGTGTCATGTCCGTATTTGATACGTTCAGGTCGACCATAGGACTTTCTAAGCTTTCTTCTTACGTTATGAAATAAGGTAGTGGAAAATGAGACGCAATTCGAGCATTGCCCAATCATCGACCCCGAAACTTTGGTATTACAAAACATATTTACAGAAGCCATATTCCTCAATCTTTTTCTCTGAATTCATCTCTTATAGAAAAGAAAGATTAAATTAGCTTTCGATCCTTCATTAGTGTTATTCTGATCATGGTTCAAGAACCAGTCTAATAAGATTTCACAATATTCTTGGAATTCATCAGGATCTGAAGTCAATACTCGAGGCAATGATCATATATTTTTAGACAAAAAGAAGCACGCCGTAGAAGTAAAAGTATACAAAAAATCATTTGCTAGGAAGCCAATTCGTAAAATTACACACTCCTATTACGTACTTCTACATACGAAAAACTTTTCTTTCTAAATTGTTGAGGAGGTACAAACGAAGAAGAATAATTTTGCAAAAAGTATCATAAAAACCGAATTTTAGACTTTGAATGATTTACAATTCCACGGTATTCTAAAGAAAAATCATGGGAACTCACTTGGTTTGTTGTTTTTTTTTTCATGAAAAAAATAATTTTTAAAAACGATGACGCGTTTTTTTAGCTCGAGTGTTTCAGCGTGTTTCCTTTAAAAAGGGTAAGCAGATGATTACATTTGATTCTCAAGTTCCCAAAGGAGTAAAAATGAGAAATTGGGGTGAAGTAAGAGATTTTCTATGAATTACAATTAGGATCACCAAAGACCTTTTTAGTTCATCCGAATAAAATCCGGGTAAAATTCGAAAGTCACCCCTTTTCCTATTTCATGTAAATATCTCACAAGAACATGTAAGTGAACATTTGGGGAAGAACCCTCTTCTTTTTTTTTCGTAAAATTTTGGGTGAAAAAAACTAAATATCTCACCCTCTTTACATTTCTCTTTCCGTCGACCCAATTGATCCTCACAAGGTGTTTACTTTATTTCACCCAAAATTCTATACCTTTTCCAATAAGAGCGTCATAAGAGCGTACCTTTGGAAATAAAAGAAAAGGGTTTTTATCAATTCATTGTAAATGGGGTAAAAACCCCTTTTTTTCTCTGATGCTTACTTTGTATCAAATATTCTTCTTTTTAGTGTTTCCCGTGAGAAAATTTCCAAAAAATTGAAGGGTTGAAGAGAGAGTATTTAAGTTTTTAGCCCAAAATGCTAATTTGTTACACGGTACCTTCTTTTTGGGTTGAAAATCTTTTAAAAGTACCATCATTTATTTCCCAGGCATGTCAATACAGTTGCTCGGTTCCTATTTAAGGATTCCTTACAAGTTATGATCAGCGTAAAAGACGAGAGGAATAACCCTTTTGTTCAAGATTTTCTAAAGTTTTTTTTTTTTTTACTAATTTTAACTCAAAAGCCATGGGAATGGAAATCTTTCAATTTTGGAAACACCTTTCCCTTGATGCTTATACTGCCCCTTTTTGGGTGTAAATCTTTATGCGAATTTCCAATGGTTCTAAAATTTCGGGTTTTCTTCATTCCGTGATTGTAAGGTTACTAGCCCTTCGCATTTGAGCCAATACAGCTTCTATACAATAGCAGAAACCTGTGAATAAAACGTTAATCACATTCACTTCTGTAATTTGCATAGTTAGTTAAAAATTGCGAACTAATGTTAATTCGAAAAATTGAAACGACTTCGCAAACCAAGTTTAACCACATTGTCAAAAGGAACAAATAAGGTAAGCTACGTTGTCTTTTCTTTTTAAATTCAAATGAATTAGGGTTGTTTGAAACAAATTAGATTAAAATACCCGTAACTCATTCACTATCAAAGTTATTTTTGGGCCACAACTTTCAATTTCGTTTGACCTTAACTGCAACATCCAAGTTTTTCATGTTCGTTTATCTTATTTTGTACTGTAAAGATATACCAACAAAAATGCTTAGTAACCAACGAAGAGGTCATTGAACTTAAATCGTTTGAGTGTGCGGTATACGTTTTGAAAATGACCGTTATTTAAACTGTCACATTTTATTTGAAAGAGAAAGTCGTTATCAGCAAAGTTGGACAAACGAGAATTTCTTTTTGAGGAAGAATAGAATACATAAAGAATTCTCATCGAATTGCAGAAAACTTTTTGCTTCTAATTCAATTACCCTATCTCCTGCTCATGATAAAAGCATTGGATAGAATGGATAGAGAGTCATTTTTTTTCAAAGTTAGAGAATAAGTTAAAATGGAGGGCAGAAAGATGAAGATTTCTCATCATTCTTTCCTTTAATCGTAAGTTGCCAAGGAACAAAATTTCTAAAAAAGGAAATAATAGAAGAAAAGCCATGTGGGAGGAAAATGGACGTTTGGAAAGAAAAAAAAAGTTTTTTTTTGAATTGCACACTCCACATTTACTATCTCCGGATTCTATTCAATTTCTGACTTTTTCGGCGGATCTAAAAGTCAACTTAAGAAGTCTGTAGTCTAACCTATCAAAAAACTATTTTCGAATATTCTCATTTTCTATTGTGAAATTCGCTTCACAGTGGTTTCCTATTCCTCGGAAGATGCGCGGCCTCTGACTTTTCTCCTTTTTATGAAAAGGAACAATGAAAAAAAAACATCTTTCCTTTTTTGAAAACATTTTTAGAAAATGGAACTTCCTCTTAGAAATGTATTTTCTAAAATTGAAATTGTAAATGTTATCACTGACTCAGCACTTTCTATTCATAACTTTTGACACCCAGGGCTTTCTCTATATTGGACAGTTGGGAAACTCTAAGTAATTTTTTTGACTGGGGGTTGTTTCTTAAAGTCAAGATAAATTAGAACACTTGAAAACAAGTCTTTGTTGTATGCGTTTACAAGAAGTCATCTTTTCACTAATTCAATTTCTTATTGTACTTTTTCTACGCCGGCTAGCATCCATGGTCTCGGGCGTCTACTTCTAGTTACTAATTGTAAGTTTTGCCAAAGAATCTTGAAATTTCTGAAAACTGTAAATGCGAAGTTAGGTTATTATTTTATTAGAGTATTTTGAAGTGCATTTTACTAAATTTATGCAACTCGTTTCTTGTAGTAGAATAAATTTAACTAGAATTTCTAAATTGGATTAGACCCTTCGTGCATTAGGTTCTATTATGGGGTGAGCTGTGAGCCTTCAAAAACCTAATTGGATGAGGCTCTTTTAGGAAGTGAAGAAGACAAGGCGGNACTAGTTTCTTGTAGTAGAAAAAATTTAACTAGAATTTCTAAATTGGATTAGACCCTTCGTGCATTAGGTTCTATTATGGGGTGAGCTGTGAGCCTTCAAAAACCTAATTGGATGAGGCTCTTAGGAAGTGAAGAAGACAAGGCGGATTTGCCTGTGCCATTTGCTTGGAAATGATGATGGACATTGAGCTATAGGAAAAAGTAAAGTGCGTCCAGGACTTTCGTTCCAGTGTTATATAGCTAAGTGGATGCTGAGAGAGCGAAGGATCATATATCTATCTCTCATGTAATCTTCTTATCTGTCTAGAAAGGGCAGGGAATAGGCCGCCACACGTTTTTTACGTTTTACTTTCAAAATGTAACATGGAGAGGGAAGGAGAAAGTGGAGGAAAGTCTCGACGGGTCAATTTTTGAATAATGAGAATTTACGAGGACCTATTTTTATGGTGACGGAGAATAATAAGGCAAAAAAAAAGCAGAGAGAAAGTAAATCTCTAGAGGTTTCAACAATTTTTTAGCTACTTCCTCCGCTGGCTCGTGGAAACCTTGGATTATGAAAAAGAATGAAAAGAAGAAAACCTCTAGTACAAAATGGCTTCACATAATAATAATAATAATATTTTTTCCATTTCGAAAAAAAATAATAGTTTTTTTCTCAAAGATGCGCATATACCAGTCACCCTGCCCCTTATTTTTTTTCCTTTTTAGTTTATTCCAAGTCGAGATATTTTTAGGAGAGTGTGCAAGTAAATCATGATGAACGCCGTCGCGAATATTATATAGCTTGTGTCTCCTTCTAGAATCTAAGAAACGGAAGAGTGGCGCATGAATAGGCGGAGAAAGTAAAGAAAGTAGCTTTCTTCTACTTTCATTTTATATAATGCCACTTTACACGATTTCTCATGGGAATTTTATAGCAGCCCATCCTCATACTATAGTCTCCAAAATTTCCCTTTCGCTTTCCCCGAAATTTGATTGCATAAGAATAAGAAAAAATGTCTAGTAAAAGTTCTTTTGGGCTTTAGCGTTTCTTTTTGCGCAGAAAGCAACAGCCTGTAGACCTTAGGTTTGAGCTTCACAAAAAAAATTTCTCTAAAACGGGAAATTTTCTGCTAAACGTTTTACCAATAATTTTTGCCTTTTTAAGTTAGTACATATTTTTTAATTTAATTTTTTTTCAAGGTTTCAAAGCTGAAGAATCTTGATTTTTTTTTGTGTCAGATGGGAAGCCTAGTTAAAACAAATTAAATTTGACGATTTTTCAAAAAGTTGCATGGAGTGTTCAGCGGAAATGCGTATGGTTTCCCAACAAATCACAGTAGAAACGAAAAGTCAAAGCGCGTAAGTCTTATTGTTCGAACCTCTGCAGGACAAAGTCATAGTTTTTTTTAGTTTTGAAGTAAACAAGCGCTTGTATTGAATTCGGTCTAAAGTCAAAAACTCAAAGTCATTTTGCCTTTGTGAATGAAAAGGAAGATCAATTGTTAAGATTTATAATGAAAGATCTCATCTGTGAGAGCATTATTCTTAGAATTAGATAAACATATGTCCTGTTCAACTTGGAATTATTGGAAGACTTCTAACAATTTATCGAAGTTTACTCCCCCACATACGCCGTAATCCATCACTTTCTTTTCCTAAATAGCGAAAAATGTCATTAATGAAGGTATAGAACGATGCAGTTTCCAGATTCAAAAAGTTACAGCTACTGTGTACTATCAAGAATTCTTTCATTTAAAGTGATTTTTCTCCTACATTCTTCATTATTCGCCAATATTATGGCATTCTCTTCAAATTTGATATATCATTTTTAACTATTAGATTAACAATTACGCCTTCTGCCCTTAAGGTTCTGTGCCATTTCTAAAAAAAAAAGTTGCAATTAAAACTGAAATGCTTATGGTTACTTTTCAGAAAAAATGTTACTTTCGTTTCTTGTTGTCAAAGGGAAAGTACTTTTCCCCTTGTTTAATGTAACATGATGATCAAAATTCATGAAGATTGAATTGAACAAACATTGAGCTTCAGAAAGAAGGAAGTCCGAAGTTTCATTTTCTCAAAATGTGTTTATTTTAGAAACCTACTCAACCAGAACTTTCAGTTGGAGTGGACGCAGCGTACTCTGAGATTATTATTATATTTATTGAAGCTAAGTAAGGTGACGTATAGAAAAGGGAACCAAAGTTGTAGTTCCCTGCTCTTAGAAGATAAACGAATTATTTAAGAGGAATTTTCCTTCTTTCTTTTTGGACTTTTAGAAGAAAGTCTAAAAGAGACTTTTTTTTTGCGGATGGACTTTATGTATTGGTTGACTGAAGAGTATATAATGATGTGGAATCAGTATCCCTTGAAAGAGAAAATAAAACAAATTGTAAACAAACGTAGAGAGGTTTTGACGAAAGTAATTCAGTTCTGGAAAGAGAGGTCTCTTCGTTTACTTTTTATATTTTGTTTGCTCATTCACCTGCTTCTTGAAAGTTCTGCGAAGAGTGAGTAATGCATCAGTAGAGAAAGTAGACACATGGATTGGTTCCTAATTGTATTCTCTACATCAACCCTTTCAGCCCTCATTCCATTAATCTAAAGACAAAATACTCTCTAAATTTTTGGTCCATATGAGTGATGCTCTGCCCTTTCAAGGGAACGTACGGAACAAGCTTTTTTCTTTTTAAATTTTACCAGAATGACAAAAATGAACCGTGTCCGGTCATTATGTCGAAAAAATTCAGTCCAAATACAACGATTTCAAAGTATTTACTTGAACTACGTTTGGGCTAGGTTAATTCGTAGTAAATTTGTCGAAATCACTGCATTTAGAGTGAATGTTTTTTCGAAATAATTAAAGCAAAGAAAACATGTTGTTACTTACCTCGCCTGTGGGCGTACACGCCTTTAACTAGATTGAATTAGCTAGACATGCGTTAGACACTATTTATCCCGACATGAATTAGCTAGACAGATGAATTAGCCAGACATGAACTGGCTAGACACGTGAACTAACGTAACCCAACCTAATGTCTAGCTAATTCATCTGTCTCGCTAATTCATGTCTGGCTAAATAGTGTCTAGCTAAAGCGTGTCTTGCTAATTCAATTTAGCTAAAGGCGTGCTACGGCTTGCGAATCCAAGGTAAAGTAGGTTGCTTAGATTAGACTTTCAAAATTTTTACTTTCAAAACTTGATTTTTGCTTTCGTTTGTCACGTTGCTACCGAATCTCTACTACTACATTTACTACTACTACTTACTGCTATAATGACGCGTTGTATATTATACTTTGCAGATTAGTTAGTATAATTGAGCGTACATAACTCTGCCGATATAATGACATCCGCCTAGAAAGTATAGAAACGGATCCATGTTTACACAACCAAATAAAATGAATCCAATTGCGAATGAAAATTTTTTTAAGCGCTCAAATGTAAAGCTTTACTAAATTATAGAACATGTAGTAGGTCTTACAAGAAATGGTATAGATAGACCATTCTAAGAAAGTAATATTTCTTATTCTCTAATAATTTGATAGTTTCTGACAGAATGCAATTGTTTTGATAGCTTTAGTAAATTGTAGAACATGTAGTAGGTCTTACAAGAAATGGTATAGATAGACCATTCTAAGAAAGTAATATTTCTTATTCTCTAATAATTTGATAGTTTCTGACAGAATGCAATTGTTTTGAACAGCAGGGAGTTGCCTGTCCCTGGAAGGAAGTTGTGGAATAGGAATGAAGGAATAACATTACATTATTCCAATGGAAATAGGCAAAAAATTCAAATAAATTGCTGTCTTGTGCCTTTTCCTGATTCCTTCAAAGCTTTCCCGGAGACTAGGTTTTTTTTTCAAGTAATTCAAGTGTTATTATCATAATTTTAGTATCTCATACATATTTAACTAAACTCCCTTCTTCCCTCAATGGGATTTTCAATTTGAATTATTCAAAGAAAATGGACCCTTGCTGTTCAATTCCAGGCTTCAAATTCAAACTGGAATATCATGTCCGCCTACAAAACGTCACATTTCACTGAATCAATCTTAGAATATACTTCACAGATTTAAAAGAAAAGTATCCGGTTTAGTTTTTGCGGCTATGCTGAAGGCAAGTACAATTTTCAAAATTTAAAAAAAAATCAGTACAAAGGAGTTTGATTGCTCAAAAAAATATTTTTTTTGAAATTTGTTGGCTCTAGCTACTTCACTCGAGGAAGTTTCAAATGAAAAATAAAAATATATAAAGTAACAACGGAAAAAAAAGTTCCACATGT
>JABASK010000367.1:0-15661 GCA_019776465.1 Rambutanura hunanensis | reverse complement strand
GTTGTATACAAAAAGAAAACGGGAGAGAAAATTATTTTTTTGGAACAATTTCCTAGTAGATTAATTTCTGTCTACTGAAATACTCACGCAATGTCATTTCGTAGTTAGAGAGTCCTAGGACGATCCCTAGAGAACGTTAAAGTACCAACTCTTGACGAAGGGCAAGTGGTTTGGTGAGGCTTTTTTTTTAAAAAAAACTTTTGTGCTTTCCCCACTTGTAAAAGTTGAAGAAAAGAAAAAGATAAAAGTAGGATGTTGTCCGTTTCTTTGGAATTTTAGAAGATTTGGAGGAGAAAGGAAGGAAGTTTGTAATGGATCTTATAAAGCAAACCGTCGTCCTTTTTCTATTCTCCCGAGAATATTCACATTCGCACGTTTTCTCACAAAAAAAAAAGACTTTTCTTCTTTCCCGGCCCGGTGGCGGCGGCGGCGGTGGCGTTTTTGAAATGGATTTTTTACCGGGGTTTCCTTATCTTACTTTTTCTTCACAACCACTTTCTCTTCGTAACATGTCCACACATTGTAAAAAAAAAATAGTCTCCTGACACACACGCAATGAGTGCAATTCTGAACCAACCTCAAAAATTGAAAGCACAATTTTCGTAGGAGAAAGCTCACGTAATTTTTATTTTATCCTCCTTTGCTGTATAGAGTCTTCTCTCGCACGTCTCCCGCACAACGAAGAATATTCTAAATCGACTCGGAGTCTTTACCGTATCATCATTTCATGCCTTTGTATGTGCACTGAAGTCCATCGTTGCTAAGCAACCTATTAGCAGGACGCGGAGCAACAAAACGTCGTGCTCCACTCCTGTCACGCTCAAATTCAGCCTCATCACGACGTTCTCTTCATGCGTCGACGTCATCTGAGAGAGAAGGAGAACGAACCATCAAAATTTCTCTTCCAGAAAATCAAGTAATGATATAAATTTATAAAATTGAAATTGAATTTTATTAAATTTGTTGTTATGCCTGCACGTTACTACTCTTAGGTGGTGACAGTACCGCTACGAGATGGAATGTCAGTGGAAGATTTCTTAGTATCGGCTTGTGCTCGTAAGAACTTGGCACCAATGGAACATTTTGTTAGAGTCAAAAAGCGTCGTGAGCTTCCGGATACAAATTACTTCGTTCCACATCGAAGTGACTTGATTGACACTTTTGTAAGTTCAGCCCAAAGTGTATTCTCCAGGAAATGAGGTTTTTGACTCTATAGCTCTGTGTTGTGTTTCAATTTGTGGTAATGTCGTCATTTACTTTTGAGGATAGGGAAATAACGTTGGAGCAGTTTTGCGGATTACGTAAAAATTTTTTTTGAAAAGGACATTCCTGCAGATTGAAGAATTTCCATTTTCTTTTCATTTTCCATTTAAAGTCATTTTCTTTTTCAATAACAAATTTTGAGAGAGAAAACGGTAGTTTTTTTTAGTAAAGGGATTTTGCCTTTTTTTTTATTTCAAAAGTAAAGCAAAGTTTTTGACTTTTTAGAACACAGTAGAGAGCAATTTAGTACTTCAGTTAAAAGTTCAAAGCACTACATTTCCTACGCTGTCAACTTTTTTTTTCGTTAAACCCAATTCTGACAGCGTGACATTTGAACTCCTGAGTTTAAAAAACCTTTGGATCCTTTCCAATTCTTTGTGACACTGACGAATATCCAAATTTACGTTGAATTTACAAATGGTGGGTTAACATTGAGAATTTCCTTGCAAAAAAAAAGTAAAATATCTCTTTCCTTTTTTTCTCCGAAAAGTTTCACTGTCAGGAAGCAAGCACCCTTTCATTCGTACGATTTCTATTTTCACTTTTTCCAGCCTCATTGACATGAAGAATGAGCAGAGGGAGACTTTTGTTTTCACTTTCTCTGCTTCCGTTGAGTCTGACTAAAGTTTTTTTTTTACTTCGTTCCTTCCGTAGCTCTCGACCCACGAAGTGGTTGAAGTTCGAAGCAAGCTCTTGTATCAAGTAGAGTTGGCTCGTGCGTCTTTGGACCAAATGTGGGGTTTTAGCGTAGAAGCCGAATTGGTAGAGAATGCTGACCGACAAGATGAATTGTGCTGCTATGTGAGCCGAGTAGAGGAACGGAGTGTGGCCATGAATAATGGTAAGGTTCTAGAAATTCTTTCGGGATATGAAACGCTAGGACCCAACTTTCTTCAGCAATCAAGTAGGGTGAAAGTAGGATATAGTAGAATAGAAATGGAAAAGTCTTGAAGCTAAACTTGCTCCAATTCCCTCAATCCTATTTGTTCTAAAAGTTAAAGTCTTTTTCTTCCTTGTAAAGCCTCCAGGTATACCGTCCCTAGAGCTTTCTATGTATTACACCGAAAAAGGTTGGCTGCCTCAACTATTCCACGCTTGATGAGATACTTATGAAACGTTGCGGGAATTAAAGGCTCTTTTCTCTCTAATTAATCAACTTATACGATTTTTTTTTATAAAACTGAGGAAAAAGGAAAAAAAACGTCTCCTGGGACGTAAAAGAAAAGTGGGTGGGACTACGATCCCCGCATCTTTTGAAAAATGATGGCGAAAAATATATATAAACGTTGATAGAGAAAATCGAAAAAAATCCAATTCCAATACTTTTCCACAAAAATGAAACTATGCTTTCTCTCTCTCGCTTTCTTTTCACGCAAAGTAAAAAGGGGTGGAGTAAAAAAAAAACCTATTACAGGTTATAAAGAACCGAGACTGATGAAAGATGCTGATGACGACTGCCCGTGTATCATTTTCTTTTGAAAATGGTTCATCTTTTGATTTTGGTCACTTTTCTTTCAAGGTATAATCAAAGGAGACGAAATATTAGTGATCAATGGTTCCATCGTTTCGGACTTGGACATGATGTATATTGAGTCAGTACTCCAGGAAGAACTTTCACTTTGCCTCATGCTTCGATCAGCTCGAACAGAACCGCCGTCATTAGCTGCAGCCTTGGCAGCAGCCGATGCGGCCATTGCTCAGCTTGTCTGTCCACCACCTCCAGCCGACCCGATTGTGCTCACGGACGACGTGCTGTCACATTTAATTGTACCAGCACCAATTGGAAGTAAGTGCAAAAAAATAACCGCAATTTAATGCAAATTTTATGAAAAGTGAGTTATGTAGCGTATATTGGCAGCACGTGCCCCTCCAAAAATAGTTTTTTGGCGTTTCTTTCTCTTCCAGATCGAGACTTGAGTCCTTCTGGTGAAGTAGTAGAAGTAGACATAGGTCGTCCATCGTCTGCTCATGGCCTCCGTAGTATGAAAGGGGATTCTACTGAAATTGAAACGCTTCTCATGGTAAGCCCTTTTTGAGTTTTTGGGGCTCAAGTTATAAGTCTCCAATTTTCCCTTACTCTACTCATAGCAGTAATTATCTTATTTGCTCTTTGTAACCTTAAATTTTTGGTCTAACAAAAAGAATTTTGGACGTTGATTTATGAAGGGAAAGTGTGGCCAACCCAAAATCAGGGTATTAACGAGAGTTTAATGTGTAAACACATTTATTCAGCAGGACAACCTGGTTCCTCACTAACATCTATGGTCAAAAGCCTTGGAATTATGCATTAGTTCTAATGGTTTTAGTCTGATTATTTTTTTTGGTACAGTCTGCCGAGCAAGTGACTGGGATTTGTCGAACACGGGAGAGGCAGATCTCGGTTGACACGGCAGCAAAGCCAAGGGCTTGAGTGTTCTCCGGTCATTAGCGGTGGCAACTCGCCAACGCATCCGTACGGAACAAGCGGATCAAGAGATGTAGAAAAGCTAAAGAAAGTAATTCTGGAATTGGTCGAAACGGAAAGGGCGTATGTAAAGGTAAAGAAAAGAGGATTGTAAAATGGCAAAAAAAACTGTTGTTATACTGATGATGCTTTCTCTGCAAAGTTTATGAGGCCTAGTATGTTTTGAACAGGAGGAGGAAGTTTAGTATAGTTTGCAACAAAAGTTTTCTCTTGTTGCAAAAAAAAAGTGCTTTTGAAGCTCAGTAGCTCGCAATGAAGGTGGGATCATTAGGGCAGCGGATGGTGAAAGTTGGTCCTGCTGTTGTTGCATTAGGAGAAAGTGCTGAAAAACAAAATTTTATAATTTGATCCTATTCATTCGTCCATACAAATTCACTCATTCATAGTTGAAAAGGTCTTTCCACTACTTTCTCCCAAATGCTACTTACCCTTAAACCAAATTATGCAAAAATGTCACTTTTGTTTCATCTGCACGCGACTGGGTAATTCGGCAGGAAACTACAGGAAGAGGCTAAAGGAAGCAAGAATAACATTTGAATAAACTAGTTTTTTTTTGTAATGGAAGTGTAGCGTGGTTAATTAAAATTTAAAGCGTCTGAAATTTTTAACAAAATTCTAAAAAACACTATTTACTTTAATACATATTGTTTTTTTCTTACAATTTTATTTTGACAGCACTTGACCTGTCTTCTGGAACAATATTTGGAACCTTTACGTCAAGAAAACTTTTTTTCTGCTGATGAAATGGAAGCCGTATTTGGTAATATTCAAGAAATGGTGACAGTGCAACGGAAATTTCTTCGAAGTTTAGAAACATCCGTCGGATCTGACACGCCCTCTCCACTCGAATCAATAACACATCCATCCGAGTTCAAAGTAAGACTTAAGGACACGAAACTTTGTCTTTTAGTTTTAATAGGAATTCCCATTACGTCGCTTTCTCCCAAAGTCCAATTTGTCTTTTGTTTTGAACTTTCGCCTGCTGGTCAAATTTCTTTGTCTTCCCTCCCTCCCCCTGAAAATCATAGCAATTTGTAAGAAACCCAAAAAAACTTTTAACTCGTTTCAACGATTTCTTTGGTTCTTGTCTAACAGGCGACATTGGCAAATATTGCAGCAGCATTTCTTAGCTTCGCTGACCATTTTAAACTCTACTCGTCTTTTTGTGCGTCACATTCGAAAGCTCAAAAACTTTTACATCCACTCGAAGGGAATCAGGCTTTACAACAATTTTTGGCAGCAAGAAATCCACGAATGCAGCATTCCAACACGCTCGAGTCTTACTTGATCAAACCAATTCAAAGGATTTTAACGTATCCGCTTCTCTTGCAACATCTTCTTAGTCTTGTCGATACGAATACGCCGGAATACCAAACTTTATTGGGTAAGTTGAACGTTTTCGTGGTCAAACAAGTTATTTCTAACAAATTAAAATTTTTTTGTAGAATATAAATTTTAATTACAAAATTTTTGTGTTGGTCTAATTAAAACGTTGGACAAAATTGTACATACCAGGGTGTTTTGTGTGATCAAATTTTTAATATTTTTTATCTGCTATTACATACATCAGTTCAAACTAAAAACGGAGAGTACTTGAAGATCAACAACCGTTTGCTTCCTCAATCATTCACTACCAGGGGAATTTTAAATCGTAAATATTTACATTGCATACGATTTCGGAAACAGGACGAGATATTTGAGTTCAATTTTTTTTGTTATATTAGAAAACTTGTTTCAACTTTTTCCTCCATAAAGAAATATAGACTCGGAGAGAAATAATAATTTGACAGAGAGAAACATTATTGACATAAGCTGACTTATTTGCATTGTCGAGTAGGAGGAAGAGAGTCGGATTTTAGGAGAAAGTTCCGGAGGGTGTTGAAAAACGTTATGAAAATGAAAACGTTAGAGAAAAATAAATTTAGTTTATTTAAGAAAAATAAATAAAAAACTTTTTCATTTTCCCCTTCCTTCTTTCCTTTAGATGCTCGTCAATCGATGCAGGGCGTGGCAGGACATATAAACGAAATGCAACGGATTCATGAAGAATACGGAGCTATTTTCGAGCATCTTTATCGACAACATCAAAAAAATTCAAAAGTTGAAGTTGACCTAAGTCCTGGTGACCTTTATCACTACGGAGGAGTTGAATGGTTGAACATTGCTGATTTCTTAGGGAAAATTAAGAAAGGTCTTGAACTTCATGCTACTTGCTTTGTCTTCAAAACAGCCGTAGTCTTTCTCTGCAAAGAACGGCTGCGACACAAGAAGAAATTAATGGTAAATTATGCGGACGCTTTCCTTTTCTTTACATTGCTTTCTCCAAGAATAACTTGTTTTCTCCACTTTTCCACCCATTTGATGTTAGTTGGTGGGTTGCCTCTAAAAGAAATTCACTAAATTTCATTCTTTTTTCCAAGTAAAATTTTTTGGGTTCTAAATTTTAGAGGTCTTTCTAGACTTTTCTAAGGTTTTAGAAACGACGGTATTAGCGTTTATCCATTTCTCTTGACTTTTTTTGCCCTTGTTTTTTTCTCAACTTTTTATATTTACAGAAAATAAAGCTTTTTCTTAGTAATACAACAAATGTTTCGAGAAGAGGCCAATTTTTGAGAGGTCCCTCCCGAATTTCAAAGAGATTACCCGGGAACTCGGAATTGTTAAAAATATCATTAGTAAATTGTTTTTTAGCTGAAATTTTAAATGTAGAAATGTAGAAATAGTATAAGGTTTTTTGAAATTAGCTAAAATTTATATGATTGAAACCGACATCAACTTTTCAATTTGAAATTTTTTTTCTCACTGACTTTTCAGAGCGGCACTTCAAAAGTGACTGACAAATCCGAAGTAGAAATCATTCGATATCAAGTTCTCATACCCGTGTCAGAGGTTCAAGTTCGTCAAGTAGGTGATACTCGAGACTCAGAGCCAGAAAGTAGTAGCCCAAATTATCCTTGGGAATTGATTCATCTTCGAAATCAGACACAGCGTCGATCTGAAAAAGTTTATCTCCTTTCCAATTCAACCGCCGAGTTACGAAATCCATTTCTAAAAAATATTCGACACATTATACGTGAATCTGTACGGAATATGAGCTTACCTTATAAGATTGGTGACAGTGTTGGCGAAGTGTCATCGTCACATTCACACTATGCTGTACCCGATAGGCTGCGAAATATTAGAACGACCTTCTATTCCACCACATCGACAACAAGCTCACACGCTAGGTAATGTAAACCAAGTGAAATCAACTAAATAACACTGTTATTTTTATATTAGATTTTCCAAGACTTCTTTTTACAAACCTAAAAAGACTTAAGGTCTAAGTTTAGTTGTTCTTTTTTTCACAAATTAAAAACTAGACCAATTTGACGCTTCTCTTAGTTTTTACTTAGTCTAGTTTCTAACAGTTCCTATAAAAAGAATCGCTAAAACTGAACTTTTAATGAAAGGAAAGTTGGTTGAAACTTTCTCTCCTGCCCGATTTTCACCTTTTAATTCGTTATCTCTTTTCTTCCTGGAGAAAGTTCGGTACAGTTACACTGAAGAAAGTGACGAGTCGAAAGAAATCACCGAAACTTTCTTTTTCTTCCTTTTACTTACTGATTGCCGAGCTCAGCAAAAAAGTTGTAGGCGTCTGCCACCCAATGAATGGGGTCATGGAAATTTTTTTGAAAATCGGACGAATCGGTGTGTGAATTGAAAAAGATCCAGTGGAGAAAAGTTATCCTTTGAATAGAAGGCGTTCTTAAGTAAATAACTGACATTTCATTTTCTTTTCATCCGCTTTTACCCAAAGATGAGCCTTTTGGAACGAAAACATTTAAGAAGTTGAAAGAAGAAAAGGGAGTTGAGGAAACAGAAGTTTTAGTCGTGTTTGTAGAAAAGAAGAAAACGAGAGCTTTTCTCTTTACTTTCACAAGACGAACGCTCTAAGCTTTTCAAGTACCGCGCTTGAAAAATCGAACGACTTTACTAGTCTTGCGCTTCTTCTCAAAAGTTACTAAATTACACTCTGATTTTGTTGTTGTTTGGTTTTTTATTCTAGGACGAAAGAAACCACCGAAACCGCCACAACGGAATTCGGCTGGAAACTTAGAAACAGGAATGGCTCGGGTTCGGTCGCAAGAAAGTTCGGATTCATCCGGTGGGTTTCAACAGGGACGAAAAATAGGTCGAGATGAATCCGACAATGTATCGACCGAACCCAATCGAGATCATACTGTTCCCGTACCAACGACAAAAATTATTGTAGCTGGACGAAGTGGGTCTACGACCATGCCTAGAATGAAAGGTATGTTGGGCCAAACGCCAAATCATCTGACATTGTCTACTACTTCAACACTATCAGCTGGCTCAACTGGTTCAGCTGCCAAACTCATCCAATCTTCTCATCAATTTCCATCTGTACCCCCACCACCAGAACCTAGTAAGTGAAATTGAACTCTGACCTTTTTTTTTCAACAGAAAAACAAAGAAGGCTCAAATTTTGTTCTACTTTTGTTTAGGTTCGCCCATTTGGAAACCTCGAGACGAACCGGCTTTTCCAACATCGGTCACGCTTCCCAGGAAAACTGACTCACAGTCGCTTTCTTCTACACAATCAGATCAAAGTACTCAACCACAAGGAAAATCAGCCCCTTCTACAACACTTCCAAGACACAAATAAGCGCCCCACGTCCCACCAAAATTTCCGACTCCACCTAACTTCAAAGGAAATGCCCCACCCAAACGCGCTCCTTTACTTAAGCTGTTGAACATTCGAAAACGTAACTTAAATAACGGATAATGATCAAATTTAGAAAAAAAGAACAATTAAGAATTCGCAAAGTTTTCTGGAAGAAGCGCAGCGTCGTAAAATTTCGAATTTGAGCGTTTTAGCAGAAAACGAAATTTATTCAACACGCGAGTTCTAAAATCATCGAACACAGTTTGTTACTAGTAATAAGTGGTAAATCTAAACAGGTTGCGCATCATTTTGTTGTTTTTATTTCGGACTTGACCTTATTTGACCTCTTCCAAAAAAAAGGTCAGGGTCGGGTCGACTGACTTCGAGTATTACCTCCAACTGTCAATCTTCTCAACTAATTCAAAACCCTTTTTGCTCAATGTGTTTTCTATTGACGCGGTTTTTAATTAAACCGTACACGAGAATGTTCGGAGAAAATGTTGAACCGCTTGAATGAAAAGTAGGGAATTGAGAATTTTTAAAAACGTAAACTTACAAAATTTGAGTCCCTTTGTTTAACTTTGCTCAATTGTTGATGGGCTTAACAAAAAGTTCTTTTTTTTATGAATTGACAACATTTCGAATTCTCAACACCGTGCTTAAAGGTTACGTGCTACATTTTAATTTTGGACTAATCACCATAAATTTCTATTGTTTAACTCAGCTCAAATTTTCTCTTACTTAATTCTGACAGTAAATCCAATTGACCCTCATGTTGACCTTTGGTGCAATTTTTCCAATGCTTTTTAATTCTTAATTGTGATTAAAGTTATACTTTAACAGTAAAATATGCTGGGTTAACTTCCAATGTAAAGAAAAAATTGAACAGAGAATTTGGGGAAAAAAAATTTAACGAGTTTGCAAATGCAAAACGAATGAAGCTTCTTTAGATTTAAACGTATTATCAAAAAAAAAGAACCATCGCCAGTTTAAAGTAGTGACAATCTCAAATTAATTAACAAAATGTTAAACTGATTAATGTTAAGTCAGTTTTCTATAACTGAACTTCAACTGCAACAAAATAAGGGTTGAATAAAATATAAGAATTTTTTAAAAAAGAAGCTATTTTTTTTTAAAAAGAAACGCACCTACATTTTTTTTACGAGTCTAATTCATTGTTAAACAACTTTTTTTTCTTCGTTGACATACTCTCCGCATCTTCCAGTACTGGCGTAGCATGGTCTGTCAATCAAGCTGCATAAAAATTTACACAGCTCGTTCGCCTGCCCGGGACCGGAGTTACTTGGAGGGAGTGCTGTAGAATTAACATTGCCCTGCAAATTAAATAAGAAGTTATTCTACAGTCTTTTTTTTCGAAATTAAGGTATTTTCATAAAATGCGTGTACCTTTGCCCTGCTTCCTATGCCATGGTTTCGTCCGAAGCTCTGATACATGAGCATCCATTGAAATTTCTCTGCGGAATACACCGATTTGATAATTTTTCATACAGTACTTTTTTAAATTAAAACAAAGAGGAGATTCTAAAGTAGAATCTAGTTGATCTTAATTGAGTCGATTTGATCTCAACTCAATTAAGAGTCATTGACCTTCCACACGCTTTTCAAAAATTTAGTCACCTTGCGTGTTTCACATGCTTTACTTACTGCAGATTGGATTTTCATCACAATTTAAAGTCTGTTTGGTAATCAGGGTAATCAGCTTCAATTGTTTGGTTGTTCTTGGCCTTTAGGTTCAAATGTGAGAAAATTGTAAGAAACAGTTTTAATTTAAAACATTTTTAGAGGAGCTTACCGTGAATGTATTTCGTTTGAAATTGTACTTCTCCGAACTTTGTTGAAACATTAGTTCAAATTTTTGACAGAAAGGCTCTTCTTTGTCACAGGGAATTGCAGCGGTGGTAGAAGACGCTCGATGATAGCCGGTAACATTGAAAGGTTCATCACCAAATTCACGATTCTTATTAGCTAAAATTTTAACCAGAGAATCTTAAAGCATTTACGTAAAAAAAGAGTATTGAGCAAAAATAGGTTAGTTTCATTAAGGGTAAGCAACAAATCTTTGATCAAGGGTTAAACCTGTGACGAGAAAGAAGAGAGGAAATAAATTGATGAAATCCATTTATCAAAAAGAATGTCACAAAAAAATCAAAATTTTGCCAAAATTTCTATACGATCTACTACATTCTTATGACTGAAGAAAACTTTAAATGCTTCACAAAATTATAAAAGTTGGCACTATAAAACTGTTTAATTTCGTTACTTCATATCGTCGGCAAATGACAAGATGAAGTCTCATTGATGACTTTTGAAATAAAGGCTTATTGTTATGTCACTTTGTTCGTGACCTTTTCACATTTTTTTTAAATAGAAAGTATTTCTAGTGAATAATTTTTCCACTTCAAGCACTTCGCTATTATTGATGTCCAATCACAAACGTGGTTAGTAAAACGTTAATCTAATTTTACTTAAAGATTCGTGTAACCTAAACTTATAAGTTCAAGGACAAGCAAGCGTTGACCTCTTTGAAATGAAAGCGGATTTTCTTGGCATTCCTACCAAAAAAACAATTTGTACTTGTAGTAGATTTCATCTTTCTGATTGATTCTATTAATAACCTCATGATTCGCTTCGTAACGTAACGTCTTTGACATGGAAGGTGTTGATTTGGAAAAATTTGAAACAAAAATCAACTGGACTAGAAACATCTAACGATTCTGTTTGAACAAGTTTAACTTTTTGATGTCAATAACCGAGACCACTATTTTGGGCATATTGTTAGCTTACTATGAATTTTTAAAGGTATCCAACCAGCATGTGCTTATTAAAATTTAAATGCAATTTACTTAAAATTTTTGTATCAGTATAGGTTATAAACTTCAAAAGACAAACCCTGGCAAATTGTCACTCTTGTAGGTCATTCTTCAGCAAGTTTAGTCTTCATTATGCGTGCTAAATACTTTCGGTTATTCTTCCGTTTGCTCGTTGTTTGCTGCTCATTTGGCAATTGTTCAACCTTAAGCAGGGATAGACAAAATGAGCTAAAGTTTACGATTCTGAACAAGATATTCAACGATTCCTATGACAAATTTGCATTACCTCAAGTTTTATCCTCGCATTACGCAAGTGATCTTGGACCAAGTGTTGAAAGTCCTATTGTCATTAAGTTCCAACTACTTTTTCGAAACATCAATTTCATCGATGACATTCGTCAAGCAATCGGAGCCCAACTCTCCATACGCCTCGTCTGGGTCGATCTTCGACATCGTTACGAGAATTTTCAACTAAACGCTACTGAAATGCCAGTAAATGAGGCAGGTATGTCGAATTCAGCGTATGAAACAAATGCAAGCGGAGAAATTGAATCTTTTAAAAATCGAAGCATTGTGTAAGTTCGTGAAATTTCAAAAAATGATACAACAGTTGAAAATAGAATTTCTACGGCAAATCCTAATTGGCCAGATGCTCTTCAATTGACAAAAATCAAAGCAAGAAGGATCGATTTGGTAGCACGAATCGCCCTTCCATCACTCTTCATTGGAAGCGTCCTTGTCTTTTGCNATTGTGTACGGTCGTGAAATTTCAAAAAATGATACAACAGTTGAAAATGGAATTTCCACGGCAAATCCTAATTGGCCAGATGCTCTTCTTCAATTGGCACAAATCAAAGCAAGAAGGATCGATTTGGTAGCACGAATCGCCCTTCCATCACTCTTCATTGGAAGCGTCCTTGTCTTTTGCTTAATTTGTGGAAGTCAGCATGCTAACTACTAATTCTCAAAAATATGAACCTTCTGCATTGTAGAATTCTAGTTGCCGTAAATAAATGTCGCAAAAGTTGCCACCGTGTTACACAGATCAGCAGAAGTGTTTATTTCATTTCAGTAAAAAAAGGAAGTACAAAATGGAAGAGGAAATTCGATAGGATAGACTTTTTTTTGAAGAGAGAGACTTTAGAAAGCGTAGGCTTGGGCAGCGTTGGCATAAATTGGAGCATGGGCATGGTGTGTCTTGAGAACTGGTTGGGCAGCAGCGTAGATTGGTGCAGAGTNAAATGGAAGAGGAAATTCGATAGGATAGACTTTTTTTTTGAAGAGAGAGACTTTAGAAAGCGTAGGCTTGGGCAGCGTTGGCATAAATTGGAGCATGGGCATGGTGTGTCTTGAGAACTGGTTGGGCAGCAGCGTAGATTGGTGCAGAGTGAACCTTGGCAACAACTGGTTGAGCAGCATAGACTGCTGGAGCAGCATGAACCTTGGCAATAGCTGGGGCAACGACGGCTGGTGCACTTCGGTCAACGACAGCGTTGAATCCCTAACAAATTAAAAAAATGTTTTTTTTAAAGAAATGGTTAATTTTTAATAGCAAAATAATGGTTATGCTCAGTACGTTGACTGGGTCAGAGGTGTAGGTCACAGTTCGGACAGCTCCATCGGGTTCAACGAGGGAGTATTGGCCCTTGACGAGATCTCCGTCACGGCTTTCTTGGTGGTTCTTGGAGTCTCCGGTCAAACCATCCTAATTATTTTCAAAAACAAATTCAATTTAGAAAAAAAAATGGTTCACTTTGCAATAACTAATTTGAATTAACTTACAGTAACGGAGTAGCCATAGTTGTATTGTGGGTGAGCATCATAAGGTTCTGGAGCAACAGCGACGGCTGTGAAATTTGAAAAGAACAATGTTAACTTTTGTTAACCTGTAAATTCATTCCAATTCGTGAACTTTAACCCTTACTCTTGGCAACAACTGCTGGTTGAGCAGCATATACTGCAGGTTGAGCAGCATATACTGCTGGGGCAGCATGATGGACCTTGGCAATTGGTGCAGCGGCATAGCTGGCAAATCCGGGTTGCGCATATGCGATTTGAGGGGCGGCGTAGGCTCCAGCCAAAAGGGCCAAAAACGGCAATACCTACGCCAGAAAAAAAAACAATTGAAACACTTTGTTATAAGAAATCCTGTTGCTTTAAATTTTGAAAATTTGTTACTGATTTTTGCACACCTTGTACATGATGCTGACTCCGGTGACTGCGAAGGCTGATCTTAAGGAAGAAGTGATGATTGTTGTCTGATACATAATCAAGTCAAAGTGTTCACTATTTATAGGAAACTTATTTTGTCTTCATCCCAAACCAAAAATTCGTCAATTCTTAATTGCAAATTGTAATAAGAAAAAAGGGTATCAAAAATTTTCGCAAAGCAGGAGCAGAAAGACCTAGGCATTGACCATTTGGTTAAGGGATATACGAATATATTGACAGGCTAATAATACAAGTAAAATTCGCACACCCTTAATGAAATCAAAATGGCATTGGACTCACTCCGTTTGGTTTGGACCAAACGAGTTTAGTCGGCACGTTCGTCTTTTTGTGAAGGAATGATGAATATTGAAATCTTACAACGGCACTTTGTGTACAAATTGTATAAAATTTCATTTAAGAAAAATACGATACTTTTAAATTTGCAAATTTTGTATAAGGTAAAAGCCCATTTATAAAAGTATCATGGGCGTCATTTTTGGCACGTAAAATTCAATGTTATATAATTATTTGGTGATTATTTTTATTTCAGGACAATAAAAACAGATCACGCATTGAGGAAAAGATGATGTAAAGATCATTTCGTGGGCGTTGTATCTACAAATAAATCGCCTTAACGTGCAATCGTTGTGAAAAAAAATATGCTTTTCTTACAAAATTAAAATGTTTTGGTTTTAATCAAATTATTATTCTTTAACTTGAGACAAATTAAGGCATGACCGTCAAAATCAACTAATATTTGAACTCGCTCGCCCTTTACTTCCACTTTTGGTGGATCGTGACCCATTTTATTGAATCGCTCTTTTAAGTGAATTGACACCTGAATCGATAGTCCTATATATTTGATAAGGAAGATATAATATTTCTATTGATTACTCTGAGTACTTTCAAATTGATTCAAGGTGTGAAAGAGGCAATCGGCTTATTGTAGTTTTTGCCTAAAGTACTCCCAGTCACGACTTTTTGGCAGGAGGTCATCAGGGAAATTATTTGACGAAGAGGGAGGGGTTATAAAAACACAAAATTAAATTATTAAATTAGTTAAATTCATTCTCACTCACAAAACTGGCCACCGCCCAGTTCACTTACGAAACTGACACTTTCAAGAGCAATATAACCAAATTAAAAATGCAACTGACGCCAGTTACGTCACTTTGACCCAGAAAAAAAAACTGCACCATTTAACACAGGCTCTATTGTTGAAATAGAAGAACCTAAAACTCATTTAAAAAAAATTCAAATATCTTACAAAAAATATTTGAAAGAAAGCACAGTTTATTTTACGGTCAAATTCTCTTATTAAAAAATCGCTTTAAGCTGCTTTGTTCTTTATTCAAAACCATAACAATTTTGTATTATTCTACGAAAAGTTAAAAATTGATTATTGCGGAATTAGGTAATTAGGAAGTTTGTTAACTTTTTGTTCAAGTTAGCCTTGAATTACAGACAAAAAGAGATCGTGCGTTAATTACTTGCATTGAAATCTGTAGATAATTTTTGATTTATGATAAAGGTCACGCCTTGGAGGTCGCTGGATATTATTAACTACGGAATGAAAATATATAAAAATTAATTTAGCAATGGGTCAAGATCGATTTTGATTTTTAGGCGTGAGTATAGTTTTCCGGCTCATGACAAAAATTTGTAATGTCCTTGATTTCCTTTTCAGTCAAAGGTAATTGTGTAAAATATCCTGGAATTTATAATCCATCATCATTATATCATTTAGGAGTGTTCAATTTTCAGAATGTACCTGGAGGGAACAATTACACTGAGAAAATCTTAATGACTTTACAAATTAGAAAAATTTCCTTAACCTCCAAAAAATTGCAAGTAATTATTTTGAGATGAGAAATGTGATAATAGAAAATTAATCAAAACCAGCACAAGGATTTTCTTAAAAAAAATGGGTAAAGGCACACTTTAAAACTTCCGGTACGTTTCTTAAAATAACTTCCGCTAAAAACAAGCAGCAAAACAAATTCGAAATGGCTAAAAACAAGTTAAGTGTTTTTTTTTTCTTTTTTAGAATTTGAGGTTAATTAAGAATATTGCTCTACTATTTTGAAAGACTGATTGATTTGCATAAAAAAAAATTCGTCTAGATAATTTTTAAGGTAAACTAGGTCCACTTCATAAAAAAAAACTAGTTAGCTCTACTTACGCAACTTGCCTTCATCACCTCGAAAGTCTTTTAGTATTTTA
>JABASK010000366.1:0-15762 GCA_019776465.1 Rambutanura hunanensis | reverse complement strand
TTTAAAAATTTTTTCAATTCAAAATACGATACAGTCGTAGAAAAAGAGACTAGAGCAAGACTTTTAATAACGCGTAAGCAAAAAGTTCATGAATTTGTTTGGGAAATGGTGACCTTAAGTAATCACGTCAATCCAAAAAAAGAAATTTGGTCACATGGCAAGGACCTGTACACAAAGTAACACAGTTGCTAGTATTTCTCCAAGTCAATCTAATTTCGACCAGCAATATAACGATAGGCAGCGCCATGTTTGTTTCGCAGATGATAATGAACAATTTCAAGAAAACCATAGCACAATGCCAGTTTTTTGTGCGAGAAGGTATCAAAGGGATCACGCGTTTACAAATGGCGTCCCTAATTTTCAAAGTGAAAGAGGTCAAAATTCACATAATTTAAACTACCAAGGCTAAGTTAAACTAACTAATGAACATTTTGTAAATCAATTGGTTAAATTAAAAAATTTTCGCTAACCTAGCTGTACGACAATTTAGTTGTACGAAAAGGAGGTGAGTTAGGAATTACCCTTTACATCAGAGCATGAAATTATTTTAACAGATATGTATTTCGGTTAAACAAATTACAAGAGGATATCCACCAAATATTAGGCAAGAAATTAAAAAAAGTTATTAGAAAAAGGTTTAATTCGACATTCAAAATCACCGTATGGTGCAAACCCGGTTCTTTAAAAAAGGATGGTAAACTTTGATTTACAATAAACCATACAGATATCAATGCTAAAACAAAATCTTGTTATACCAATGCACAATGCAAATCCCATTTTTTGCAAATTTTGCAAAAGCAAATTTAGCGATTAGTCGTGAGAAGAGACAAATAAAATTCATATATTTTATATATATATATAAAATATATATATTTTATATATATATTTTATATATATATTTTATAATATTTATATAGTAAATATTGCAACGACTCATCATCTTCCAAACAGTCTACACCATACGGAAGTCCTGTGAAAAAACAATCCGAATTCCTTCCACTTTCGCATAAAAGAGACGCTGTTGAATTTTGGAAAAGTGATAAAAAGAAGCGCTATTCATTTCAAAAAGTGCAAAACCGGTACAAAAAAGTGAAAAACATACAAATCCTTTACGATTGGGAAAAACAGGTTGACTTTTGGTGGATCACACTATGACAAATATGTGGACATTTGTAACTACATTTTAACAAAATTCCGCGATGCAATTTCAATTTCCATTCCAATATACGACAACGACTTAAAGTCCTGGGCAATTGCACGAGCACAAGTAATTGGAATGAACAACTTTAACGCATCAAGCGGGCGGATTCATAACTTCAAAACAAAGAACAGAATTGTATCTAGTATCTCTTACTTACGCAACTAGAGTATCAAAACGATGAACTTGGACTTTAACTAAAATTGGCATATTCACAGCCACCTAAATCGTAGAATTGTTTGTAGCGAGAGAAGACAATTCTCGTATATGATTTTGGAGCCGGCACGTTTGATGTGACCATTTTGGCATTTTGCGATGGAATTTTCGATGTTGTGGCAACTGGCGGGTGTCAGGAGTTAGGGGGAAGAGACATTGATCAAACAATGAAGAGAGAAGTGGAGTTTGCGCTGAAATTGGCCCATCCTAACATTACATTAAATGTTAGACAACAGGAAAGGCTTCTTGCTTCTTGTGAAGAAGCCAAAATTGAACTTGTTGAACTGGAATCGGTCACAGTTGTGATTGAAGACATTTTGCCAAATAATTTGGACTATTTATACAAGTTCACAAGAGAGACGTTCAATTCCCAAAACGAGGTGTCGTTTAACAGAACAATTGAAATCGTAACTGATGTAAGTTTACATAAAGATAAGGCTGTTTGTAATGTAGTAAAACATAAGTGTAAAAGCGTAAGTCTTAGCAAACAAACAAAAACGGCAGTAAAAAAATATTGGTTTCAAAAGCATAAATTTACAAATGCAGAAACAGACAAAAGCTTAATTCACAAAAGCGTCATTTGAGAATAAAATGTTTCATATTCAGTAATTCGTAGTTTGCTAGGAATCAAGGTCATAAGCATAAAAAGAAACTTGTTTTTGAATTAGAAGTAAATAGAAAAATCCTAATAAGAAAAACATACTTCATTGTTTAAATTTGTCTACAGTGAGTGTTTTAAGCAACGCCTATTAAATAACACTTAATTTCAACTGTTAGTCAAACTTGTCTAAATTTTTGGTCCAAAAATTAATTTGGAAATTGACGCTGTTCACGCTAATGCTTTTGGACTTACACCTTCGTCCGCGATTCGATGAAACCAATACTTCACCCAAGATACCTAACAAACGTATCCTGGCTGAAAATTACTAAACTTTTTCTTTTAGCATGTCATTAATTTTTTGGTTTACTATTTAACAGACTATCGCCGATGCCAATTGAACGAATGATGACATTACGGATATTGTTCTTGTTGGGGGATCCACTAGAATTTCAAGAATTCAACAATTGTTGTCTGATGTATTCGGCAGATGCGTAACTCCACAAATTAATCAAGATTAAGCTGTTGCAATCGGAGCTGCGCTAAATGCAAGCCTTAATGTTGGCTTGAAATCCCAAATAACTGAGAAGTTGACATTCCTAGACGTGGCACAAAATAATGTCGGTATTAAGCTTTATGATGGTAGTATGGCCATCATAATTAAGAAGAACACGCCACTACCAAATGAAGCGAAAGAAGTGCCATTTGCTACAGCGCGTGGATTTTGGAGAACGTTTGCGTTTCCGTCGAATCGTCGTATCATTTCATACGAAAAATCTACCCTTCTTTGTAAATCTTCATGCAAAATTTTTTGAAGTACTTGAAGTTTGTAGGACTTGAACCGGTTTTCTTTTAAAATTCTGAAATATTTTACAAAAAAAAAAAAAAAATTTCGAAATTATGAAAAAAATTTTTTTTTTGAAATCATGAAAAAAAAGTTATAAAATATTTCAGATTTTTAAAAGAAAACCGGTTTAAAAAAAATTTTTTTTTTCACAAATGCTACATTTGAATTAAACTTTTAAAAAATAAAGGTAACGCACCTATGAACCGACGATTTAGAAATACCAATTTCTAGAGAGACTTGTCGCATCGAAGTATTTGGATTGTTATTTAGCGAAGTTAAAACCCGCGACGTCATTGGCGTTAGGTAACTGGACCGGGTAACGATTTAAGAGTCTTTGTGTTTGCAAACTTGTCAATTATCCTTTTGACGTCACGACCTCTTGACATGGGGTGCGTTTGAGCAATTGGTTCAGCGTTATACCGGTGCACTATTTGTGTAGGCGTTTCAGCACGATTTTCAAAAAACAGTTCAAGAACCTTCAGCCTTTGCTCTTCTGAGTAACGAACGCACTAAACAATTAACGTCATTTTAATTCACTTTACCTTAAGTGGAGTTGTCTAACCATTGATTTCGTTACCATGATGAATTCGAAGTCTGGACTCGTCCGACGATGGTTACTACAGGTTAGCCTTACTAATCTCGAGAAAATTCAATACTCCAAAGTATTAACGAATGCTAAAACAGTACTAAACAAGTGGAAACTAATGTCAAGTATCATGAATTTGAGCAGTTAAAGTGAAGCCCGTTACAAAGACGGTTATTAGAGAGGGAAAGGATTTCCCTCCACATTTTCTGATTTGCGCCAAATTTTTTGTTTACATCATCAGCTGTGGGCCCAGTGTTTCTGGGCCTCTATGTAGTAACGTTCCCTGAAGGATATCACCAAATATTCAATAAAACAGACACTTTTAATTTGGCTGTAAACTTTGCAACGCCAAGATGGATTCCTTACGCGTTGACTTCAACTCGCTGCCATGAACTGTGTTCGAATCAAATGTAACTACCAAATGAATTACATTTATGTGCAGGGCTTCCCACCGAGATGAAGACAATTGACAGATTTTGGTTATTGAAAGTCCTCACATACAGATTTGCTACTTCTACTTTGGGCACTTTATTTCTACGGGGCGCCGTGTTGAAAGTTTGCGCGGTTTTGTTTTGCGTTACTCATAGCTAGGACCCATAATAATACTAAATTTAAACTTTAGAATTATGCCAAAATGTGTCCCAAAATTGAATGAGTCATCTTCAATTTTTACAAAGACCGGGCGATCAAAAAAATTTAATAAGAGAAGTATACGCACTTCTTGTAATCCTAACCACCTAAACCAGGCTCAACCTCCTCAAATGTTAAATAGAATCTAGTAATCAAGATTTTTGGCTTAGGTTATCATAGGTCAGATCACTTCTAAGGAAATAAATGGTTCAAGGGCTTGTAGTTTTCACCCTTATTTTTGTAAGTGTCGAAACGCCACTTTCTAGTGTACGCCTATGCTTGGACTTGGGAAGCAGAAGGTAAAATAAGTCAATAGATAAAAAAAGATACGCTTTGAAATGTTTGAATTTTTTCATGTTGAAACTAGACTATGGTGAATAACACAAATTTTCTTTTAAATATTGTTTCTCTAATTCATTGAGTAAATGTTTAAAAAACCAATTCCTAACTGTAATCAAGACACTTTCCTGCGTCTCTTCAAGTACTAGTCGCACTTCAACTTTATCCATGACGTATTCCGTTTTGAAAAGTACCTTATCAGTTCTAAACTAAAAATTTAGATTTCGGAAATTTGAAATTCAAAATCACAACTTCACAATTTGGAACGGAAATTTTCAATTTTAAAATTTTAGATTTTGAAATTTTTAAGGTTGGATTTACAATTTGATTTGCGGAATTCAAATATGAGCTTGGAAATATAATTTTCGTTTCACATTGGTTATGGTTAAGTTTAGGTTGGGTAGGCTGAACTAATCTAAAGGCTGTCTAATTTAGCCTTTAACTTTTGATTTGGAGATGTTGGTTTTTCGGTTGGGGCTTAGTTTTTGATAAATATTGAATGTTGAATCATTTTTAATTTCAGATTCTCAAAAAAATATTTATTATTCAACCTGTAGACAGTAATATGAAATTCAAAACACATGCAAAAATGAGAAAAAAGTTAATATCCAGTGTCAACAATTTATAGTGTAATTCAACGCAACAACAAATTTATTTGGGTTCTTTTCAAGGTAAAAATATCTATATTTATTCATCATCACTGTACAAATCAGAGTAATTTATTGGAATAGTGGCGGTTTTCGACAGCATTGTTAGTGGAGAAGAATCTAATTCGTTTCCTGTATTTTCATCCCAATCCGAAAGGTTGGCTAACTCCAAATGATAGTGGTGAACAAGCTCTGTCTACTGTCAGTTCTGTGAAGAGATTATTACGTATTCTGTGCCTTTTTGAAAAAAAAGGAATATATCAATTGATTGCTACAAAGAAAGTTCATTACAATTATCAGTTTTAACAAAATTACAATTATTTTAAAAATGTCAAGTTTGTATTTTAACACCAATATTTAAAAAATATAATGCCCGTCGACTTCGGGGACACGGACGCGGTTTTGTATTTTTGCAAATAATTTTTGTTACAACAAAGTTCACTGTCTTCTCTTCACATATCGGTCTATGCACTGAAAAGTGTGGGATTCATTTTAACGGGCTTTCAATTTTATTTTTTAAAAAAATAATTCATGGTTTTATTTTTTTGTAGAATGAGTAATTAAGATCAGGCATTGTTCGCATTGTCGTGAAAAACACGAACGCCAACCGTGTCAAAACACAAAAGTAAGACGAGATTATATTAAACAAAATCCGGGGAAGAGGCGCAAGGAAATCATCCGGAAACGTCCTTTGAGAAAAAAGAAGGTAGCAGTAAAGCGTCTCCAAAACATATCCCAGGAAACCCCGGCGACCTTTCCACCTCAGCGAGGTCAGGAGGCTGTTGCGGGAGTGTCAGAGCTCAGCTCTGAACCGCCCCGCGAGAGCGAAGCTACGGAAGAAATTTCAGTCGAAGATGGGATGGCGAGGTCTTCGGTCTCTCTAAGATTAAAAGCGTTCTCATCTTTTAACCATTAGTCTTTTGTACATTGATCTTTCCTTGATACCAATAAAGGAACAACTGATATACAACTGGGCAATGGTTTTAATAGAAGCGACCCCGTTATTAGGACACAGCTCAGGTATGTTTCCACTTCGAAAACTTGTGAGCACCCTCGGAGATTCCATCCAGAAGGTAAATTACCTCGACGACGTAAAAGTCGTTGAAAAATGGCAAAATGAAGTCGAGCACGTAACTGATTCCCAAAATGCAAAATGGTGGAAGTCCAATGTCAACGAACAAATTGAATGGTGCAGACCGAACGTGGCGCCATGTTCTTAAATATCATCAGATTCAAAAACTCAAAGCTCAAGACAAATTCTATGCCAGCGGCGGAACCAGTCTTCACTACGGTTCCTTGAGCTGTGCTGTATATAAAACCGTACCTGGTTCGTGAATCGTTGCCATTGGCGCTTATCGTCGGTTGTTCAAGGAAAACAATGGCCGCAGAAGACCAAAGACCAAACCACGCCCTACTTGTAGTTTTGTTCAAACACGACGAAGAATGGAGAATGGCTTTCAAACATAGCCTTCGCATCGAATTATCGAACGTTCCAGAGATTTTGATCTGCAAAGGAAATCGAACTTAAATCGACCGCGCTGATTGGCCTGCTCAACTTAGAAGCGCATCGACATGCCAACGATTGCCTCACTGAGGCATTTGTCGGCGCAGCCGCCATTTTGGATCAAGGTACACGTACACCGTTTGTGCAGAAGATTGATGAAATAGTCCTCAAGAAATACTACAATTTCCGCGAAAAAAGATACACGAATAAATAATGGGCAACGGGAAGCAATCATCTTCCTTTGTCCTTTACTTCTCAACATTCCCTCAATATGCTCAACTTCGATCATCAGATCCCCTTTTTATTCTTCATAGATTCAACGTACGGAAGTGTCCGATAGTACTGTACAATCATGCTGACTCAAACTCAATTGAACATTTTTTTTATCATTTTCTTCTTCTTAATAAATGCCTACACTTCTTTGGTTATATTATGCAGTATAAATAATTATGTTTATTTTGTTCACAGCTCACGGCGAAACACCATCTTTATCTGCAGGTACAAATGTAAACTATTTGGTTCATGTCTTTATGCCGGTAGCAAAAGACTACGCACTAGTGCAGGCTTTTGTTTCAACCGGCATGGCGGCAAAAGTGCGCAATCCCTGCGCAACACACTAACTCTTGTTGTGGGTAATTATAATTTACATAGATAAGCGATTTCACCATCTGTCAGGAAGGACAACGTCCTCCTGTTTTCTAATTCAAACAAGATATTAGGAAATCACATGCTGACGATTATTTCAATACTGGTCAGCATCTGATTAACCAACGGAATGTCCGCAAAAACGGATATGTTTATGATGACAGGTCATCATAAAGATATCATCTTTAACCTACAAGTTACAGAAAACATGTTTTCCTTTTGAAAATCTTGTAGTATAAAAAAAACCAAAAAAAGAGAAAAAGGAAAGATAGAAATCTGCCAGTCACGATGAAAGTTTTGGAATTGATACGTCTTCATTCACGAATAAAGAAACTTTTGATAGAAGTCTACCCGGGAGTTGACCACAGCTAGAAGTTGACAGGAGCCACCTTGAGGTGATAGACGAGTAAGTTGCAAGGAGAGTAACCGATGTTTAATTCAACTTTCTCTCTTCTTGATCCTGACGGATTCGCAATCCGGAGGCGGGGTGACCCGCCCGAAACTACCCAATCCTGTTTTCATAATTCTACCTACCTCGTCCTTTCAATTAGCGGATACATCGTTCACGTACCCGGAGCATGCCAGGGTCAAGAGGTGGCTCCTTTAGGGCCACTGAAGACGGATACACTTTACGGCTGTTTATCGAGAATTTAATCTCGATTTCATTTTATTCTTTTCCATTAAGACTGATTGATTAATTCATTCAAAGAAGAGATGGCATGTTTCAAATGTTTTCCCCATTGACAAAATTTCATGGTATTTTTATTTTTATTGCTGTAAGCATTTCCGTGAATTCTCTTTGCCATTTTTTCATTTCAGTTTTGGTTATCAACTTTTCCAGGATGAACATGTTTGTATCAAAGAAAGGGCAACAACTTCAAGAACAATAAACCCTACGCGCAAACCACCGAAGCTAGATTTTGAACGAAATGTACTAGCCCCATATTGTAGCACCTAATCATCATATTTTAAACCTTTTCATCCCACAAGAAGGCCAGAACTTTTCAATCGTAAATGTTGGTTAGGTTAGGTTCAAATGTTTAAATGTTCAAATTCACTTTCAATGAATTCCAATTTATGAACTAATCGGGGGTGCAGGGTCCAGGGAAAGTGGACCTAAATGTTGTTAAGAAACATCCGTTGGAAATTGGCGATGGGAGATTTTAACAGTTTTTCTTGGTTTTCTGTTACCTATACTACTCCAACTTCGAGTGATGACATAAATGTGGAGTGAAAAAGGGCCGTACGTCGGAATCGCACTACAACTCCTTCGTCGGCACGAAACGCTCACCGGGTTTAATTATATTAATTTTAATTAAGGAANAGTTTTTCTTGGTTTTCTGTTACCTACTACTCCAACTTCGAGTGATGACATAAATGTGGAGTGAAAAAGGGCCGTACGTCGGAATCGCACTACAACTCCTTCGTCGGCACGAAACGCTCACCGGGTTTAATTATGTTAATTTTGTGAAATTTTAATTAAGGAAAAACGAAAACAAAGTAAATAATAATGATAGTAAACATTATTATTTACTTTATAAAAAACCTAATAATGTTTACTAACGGTATTATTTTTAAAATACAATTGCTAGTTTTAATCTTCACGTAAGGTGAGCGGTGCCCATGTATGAGTTTGGGCATGCGGTAGATCACGTCCCCGGTATACCACTCCACAATTGTCCATCATTCATAATTCCAGTACATAGTAACCATTTTATCATTTTTTCAAACAAATGCGATGGAGTAGGTAGTAAGCTGTACTGTAACACTCCAGATGCAAAAAAGTCTCTAGATGAGAGGCGTACCGTCATTTAGATGCCTTAGATTAGACCTAGAAGTCCCTCGATGATATCGAGTCGACGTAATTATATGTACCCGAAAATCAGATCACGGTAGTTCATGACGGGAAATCAGAGAAACGACAGAATGTCGTTACTATACTAGTTAACTTAATAATTTTTAGCTAACCCTAACCCTAATCTTCAAGTTACAAAACGTCAAATTCATTGGCAAACGCTAATAAATAGTAAAGTTTCCTCAATGAGCTGTTGGCCAACTGTGACTCTAATTTGTAATTTGAATTAATAGGAAATAATACGTTAAACGATTCTAATTCTTTTCCTTGAACCGAGCTAAAACTTGTTGTAACTGGTTCTGTAACATTTATAGTACTCGAAATTTTCTTACTAACTCGTAGTTTTTTCAATTTCTTCACCACCGCCGAAAGAAGTTGATAACATTCTGAAATTGCGGATAATACGTAGGACTTAGATAACTTCTTCTTAGAAACTAGGGCGGACAGAGGTTCTGACAATCCACCCGTCAGAATAGAATACATATCTTTCTGTAAACAACATCGGAGGCCAGGACCACCGTCCAGCAGATCGGGAATCTGTTTTTGTTTTAATGTTGTAAATCGTTAAAATTCTATACAAACTCCGGCCGAATAGGAACGAATTGGAATTATCTTGTGCTTACCCTCGCTGCACACACCTCAATGTCTCTTAGCGCTTCGGTAGAAGAGGAAAATACTTGATTCTCCGTCAAGAAGGAGGAAAGCATAACAAAGGCAAAAGCAATTTCAGCCTGATTTGAAGCATCTACAAAGTCTCCATTGAATAAACGAATTGTCCATGTGTAAGCTCCAACCACATTGATAAGGCCATATTTCACGAAATCACTTGGCGGAACTTTCTGCACGAGTTTAGGGAAGAATGTTCTTGACTGTTTGTTCAGTAAACGAAAAAATCTAAAGTATAACCAATAAACGTACCGTAAGCGATGACATGGCAGGAATCGGGTGGAAATGATCTGGTTGATCATCGTTAAGTTTCATGCTGTTAACGGAGAAGCTAGACGAACTTGTTTGTTCTTCAGCTTTTTGATATTTCGCGTACTTTTTGAATACGAACATTCCACCAAGGAATCCACTCGGACATAGTATCACTGACTTCTGCTTTTTTCACAAATCGTTTAAAATTTTCTTTCTCTTCGATAGTTAAGGAATTCCATATTTGATCGGGATCATCTAGATTAACACCTTCCATACGCTGGTACAAAGGTTCGTCATCGTCGGAATCTGAGAAGCCAGGTTCAAACGAAGTAAATTTGCATCAATTAACACTGATTATTCACTTTAGTTAAGTTCGTCTGCATGTCCTGGCATTATTCATTAGTTAGTAAGTACTTCGAAACAAATCGTTTGCTTACCGATATCGTCTTCCCCGTCGTTTTCTAAAGCCAAGTCCGCATCCTCTTTATTATATTCTTCGTGAAAACGATTGAGAATTTCGCACATTTCTTTAGATTTGATCGGGTCCCCTTCGCTTTTCACTTCTTCTTCCACGCATTCCCGATAAAATAATTCTGAACATTTACAATGTTTCTCTAGATTCTGGTAACATTGAAGCGAGCAGTAGGGTATTCCACATTTTGGACAAATGTACTTTCGTTTCGAAACTTCACATCTGAAAAAATCAAAGAGATCACAGCTGAAAGGGTAAGAAATATGGGCTGAGTTGCAGTGTTGTTTTAGAGAACAAAACTGCAACTCAGCCGAAATATGGCTTGATTTTTAGAAGCAAAATCAAAAATCCTGAATTTCTCAATACAATTTGAGTTTGAAGTTGGACGCTTGATTTCGACAATTTTCGAAAAAGAACCTAACAAACTGAAACGGCTGACTTACATTCTGCATAATTCATCCGTATCCGTAGAATTCATTGTGTTCAACGTTAACCACTTTCCTGCGCCTCCCCGCTGAAGTCACTTTTATTTGTACTGTTAATATAAGTACGTTTGTAAGTTTTACTCACTACTAATTAATTAGGTAGTAAGTAAGTACCTACCTAGTAAGTAAAGTTTACTAACCCAGCAAGTCGCGATTAGCACTCACGATTGCTTCTCGCAGATACGAACGAACGACTGACTCGATCCAAATGATAAAAGGGTTGAGCTAATTAAGACAAAGCACAAGCTGCACAACAAAGCACCAAAGCACGACGCGACGGTGGTGATGGGGGATTGTTGGTTGTTTCTGGTTTGTCATTTCAGAACTAAATACATAACAATTCAAAATACAAATCTCTCCCTCCTCGTTACTCGTCGTGTCGAGACACTAGAGGGCACTGCTCTGGCTGAGTAAACTTTGGGTAAGGGAAAGTTTTTCTTAAATTCTCTAGGACCGGACCGGACTTCCGGATCCCTACGAAAATAATTTTTTTAACCTAAATTCTAAACTCTAGGACATCTTGAACGTTTCTAGTAACTACTAATTGAACCTGTCAATAAATTTGTATTTGATTTATTAATAAGTTATTGCCTCTTATATTAAAAAGTCAAGGCATTATATTCATAATTCTTATAACTAATTTTTTTTTTAATAATATCTGATGACTAACGTTAAAGTTTAATTAAGCCTTAAGTCAGCGTAAAGTCAGTATAAACGAGTCAATAGGATTTACATTTTAACTCTACAAAGGTCGGATGTTTTACAAAGTAGAACTCTTCAAAACGCTACACTTTTTCTTCTGAATTGTTTGAATTTCTGATATAAGGAACCAATTAGAAGCTTTTCTCAATCTAAAAGTGAATTAACGAAGCATTCCTATAAATTCTGAACTTTCAGAACTGAAATTTCAGATTAAGTGCAAATTGTTCAAGATTCTGAGTAGACAGAGTCCTCCTGGGTGGGGAGTGAAGGGGGATGAAGAGCTAATATCCATACAGACATCTGAAACCAAGGAATTTTCAATTAGTTAAAAATTAATTCACGTGCATGTCAACGAATTCCGAATGTCGACAACAATTATTCAGACCGAATTATTCCTACAACATACATGTCCACCACGTCATTATGTCCAAAACACGGTCTACCAATCCTTAATTTTAAACTTTGTTACGCTGTGAAACAATTCATAATAACATCGGCCGACATCCATGTTGTAGACATTACTACAAATTTGTTGTAGACAATTCTTCATTTCTTTTAGTAGTTTGGTCTACATTAATGCAGTAGGCATGAGAATTTCGGCACGCTGACGTGCTTTCGTAATGAAAACGTATAACGCCACAGAAGACTGTGGTCAACTTATTCGCAACAACCAATTGAATTTGTGCTTTTTACCTGTAAATCCTGAAGTTAGCCTAAGGTTGAGTTGTCGTCGAAATGGTTGAGATACACCTGAAATATGGATCAAAATGAAGTATTAACTTTCACTGGCGGGTGTGTAAGTGAAATTACACGATTTTTTCAAGTGTCTTCCGTATGAAGTACATTCTAATATTTATGTATAGCATAAATTTTCGTAATGTAAATAAGAGAAATGTTTGTAGGTAAAAATATAGAAACTAAACAATAGGCGTTAATTAGGAGGGAGAGGATGATATTCCATGCATGAAGAATTAAAGGCCCAGAAAACGATTGTCCTTCCCGGGTGGCCATCGTGGCTTCACTTCACAAACACTTATCTCACCCTAACAACGCAAATCATCGTCATCATCACCTTAAAAATTTGAAACTTTTATGTAAGAAAGAAGTCATAAGTAAAATCCATAAGTGTTCGTAATTTACTAAAGTATAAAGATTTTTAAAGCTATTCTATTGAAAGTTGATTTCTTCGTAACTCGAAATTTCAGTTGTTTTGCTCAAATTGATTGATTCATGTAAAATGTTAAAAAAAAGAACAAGTGTTTTAGAAAAATAAAATCCTTTTTAACCTTACCACACAAATACATTTTAGGTTACTAATTTTAAGTTGACTTTCTGTAGAATAGAATTTAGAGAAAGTGTTTTGTTTAAGCCCCGCCCACATTTTCGTTTCCTTACATTTCTTATGAGTACTGCTATTTTTCTTTTGTCGCGCTCGTGAATTTTGAAACCAAACTTGTGTAACGCGTTTTGATAGTCCGGTAATTTGTGCTATCCGCTCCAAATCCTATACAAAAAAAATTGAAGAAAAAAAATTTTCTTTTAGCCTTTTTTTTTTAAATATTAACAATAAAAATTCGACAAATTTTTTACAACAAAGGAATAAGTTTTTGGTAGTTTCTTACTTGGCCGTCGGGATTCGAGTCTTGAATGAAATTTGCTTGTAAAACTTGAAGTTGTTCATCGGTTAAAAGTTGTTCTGACACGTTTAGTTTTAGACTTTGAACTGACATGGTTGGGGTCACCGTCGTTTCCACTATCTGAGAAAAAAAGACTTTTTTGAGAAAAAATCTATTTGAAAAAAACTTGACTGCATTGAACTTTTGGCGTGTAGTTTGTAAAAGTTCCCCTTTTCTTGAGGGAATTTCGTGTTATTTGAGTTTTTCATTTGGTGAAAGGCTGAGCCGTGTCAATTGAGACGGAAGTAAGTAGTAACGAGGAGAAAGGAGCCTTAACTCAATTACTTTCTCTCTTACTTTTCTTACCATCTGAATCATCTGAAGGTCCTTCAATCAATGACTGGTAGTCTGATTTGCACAGTAGGCGATGGTCAATTAGAGCAAATTCATCTCCCGTATTTAATTGTTGTGAGCAAGTGTCACAGGTAAAACAGGCAATATGATAAACTTGTTCAAGAAGCGTACTTGAATCACGAGCACGACGTACCCAATCGTCAGATTTAATCCATCGTGTGCATCGTGCACATTTTGGACCAAAAGTTCTGCAAAAAATTTAAAAATTGACATAAAAATTTGAAAATTTAAAACGCTCCCCCACATGGCTTTTGTCGTCATTTTTTATGAAGTTTCATTTACACGCCTTGGCGTTTTGTCATTGTTCTCAACGAATTGTGCAAGAAAACCCTCATACTCAGGTGTGATTTTTAGTGAATAGAGACATAGATTCAATGACTCAGGTGACACCCTGTGAGCCAAGAATTTTTGCTCGAGTAGTGACCTCAGGGTCAACTTACTTTTGACAACGAAAGCTTGAAAGAGCCTCATCATCCTAACCAGTGCGTTAGTGATTAATGTAATACCTCCTAACCTTAAGTCCTTTTCTTTCCAAGAAAACACTTTTGTCACTTACAAAAAAATGAAATGGGCCATTTTAGAAGAAGGACAGTGACTATCAATTTATATCAAAGTTGATTGTTCGAATTGAGTTTTTAAAAGAAATCCTTCTCAGTTTCGGAAGATGACCCCTTCATGCTCTGATCCAAAGTACCCTCCTATTTTTGGATATACCCTCTGTTCAGTGACGAGAATGACTGTGCAACCGAGACATTGTGGGAGGTCAACTGTGATTCTCTTTGTGTCAAGACAGTGACACAGTGTGTTATAGCTGCTGTGTCAAAAGACACTTGTTTTTTTGGTAGGTTGTGCCCTTTTGATTTTGTCGTGTAATGACAATCAATTTATTACTGTCTTGTGCTGTACAATATCAAAGTATCACATTACAAACTAACAGCATTCGAGAGCATCAGCATCCATTGAATCGTTAGAAAGAAAGACAAGTTTAGTTGAAACTCACTTTCTGGTTAATCAAAGATTCAAATGCCAAATTTTGCATCTGTACATTTACAAAACAATAGAAATCAAGGTTCATTAACTATTCAGAATTTTCCTTTGAGAATGATAATTCTTCAATGCAATGTAAGGAAGATGTAAAAAATCTTTTTACGTTGTTTGAAAGTAAAAGTGGATTAAATTCAACAGAGCGATCACTAATATCTATTTGGACCAATAGATCCAATGGGAAATCCAATTATGGAAATTTGGGACAAACCTTCACATTTTCTACTTCGTCTAGTTACTAGTATGCGGTACGACACAATGATGATGTATACGCGGGGGAACGATCCCCAGCGAGAGAGTTCGTGTAACTAAGGCCAATTTTTGGGGAGAAAAAAGTAAAAGATAATGAGAAATTCATACAGAGAAAGCA
The DNA here is from genome assembly GCA_019776465.1 of Rambutanura hunanensis. Classification (NCBI taxonomy): domain Eukaryota; kingdom Metazoa; phylum Arthropoda; class Collembola; order Poduromorpha; family Neanuridae; genus Rambutanura; species Rambutanura hunanensis. Next base: position 676 of record JABASK010000366.1, on the reverse strand, counting down.
CGATCATTTGAATTGATTTGATAATCCTTAAGTTTCTTTTCGAAGCCCTTTTTCCCCTTAAAAGTCTAATGTGCCTAATGTTTACTTCATCTGTACACTTTGTCTCCATTCGTGTCCTATAGCTTGGTTTTCCTGATCTGTTTTTCTACAATACAATCCGTTTAGTAGAAAGGGTTGGTAATTTCAATGTATATTTAAGGGATGAATAACAAATGTCCCGTTAAATTTAGTCATTTCAACGAGAATGAGCTTTAATCTTTGGTGAAAGTTCGGACGCGTTTGTACTCAAATTTTGAAGGAATGATGCGTTAGTTGTAAACGCAAGTTGGAAGTGTTCAATTGTGAAGCATTGAGAAAGTATCAAGTTAATTTAGAATTTGAACAATTTTTTTGATTCAAGAACGTAAATTGCGAATAAATTCGAAAAAAAAAAAAAACAAAAAAAAGTTAAATCATAAATCATACGAGTCGTATTCTATCGTATTCCTACTCCGCCTCCTCCAGTCTAATAACGATGACAAGAAACTGATGTCCAGAAAAACCATCGTTGATGACCCGAAAGGGTTATAAACTGCAGAAGGGCAATATCCATTCTCCGAAAAAGGTATGAATAGGAAAGACAACAATTAAAATAAATCAGGGCTCCTAGTCTGTCCAGAGACAGGACCTCTTATTA
>JABASK010000365.1:0-15794 GCA_019776465.1 Rambutanura hunanensis | reverse complement strand
AGTCATTGTCATTCGAAGTCATTGTCATTCGAAGTCTTTGCGTTCGAAGTAAATGTTTCGAAATCATTGTATTCGAAGTAAATGTTTTCGAAATTTTGACCGGACACGATAGAATCTTAATAAGTTAGAATTCCAAGGTATGCCAGTTTACCTTTCGCCCAGTGGGGATTTGGGTAGAAATGAGCATTCGGGGGATTAAGAATTTTAATAGATGAAGCGAACAAATCAAAAGAGGGGAGTTGCCTAAATTCCCCAGAAGAGAGAGGGGGGTGGGTTTTTCAATCTTCTGGGAATCGCTAACCCTGTAGTAATTTCGAATAAAAGTCTTATCACTGAAATTCGGGGCGGGGACGTTTTTTGAAATTGAGAACCGGGTGGTTCGAGAAAAAAATAACTGGAATCGGGTAGAATTAATAATGAAACGGCGCGTATTAGTTCATTGAGATGTTGGCAGCGTTAGATTCTCCATTTCCTAGATTTCTAGATTCGTACCTTTTATCAGATTGAATATACATATTGCATTTTGAAAAAAGAGGTGTTCTACGTTTTTTTTTCAAAAGTGAAAGTTTGCTCTTCTCAATTTCTGGTTTTTCTTCTTGGGTTACAATATTCAAACTTTTCAATTAAATTAAATGAAATTTTCACCATTCATACTTTTCTCCGCTTTCTCTTGTGTGGTTGATTAAATTTAACTTTGCTAAAAAACACGAGAGGACGATGAAAATTTTAGGAATCACGCACATCCAGAAGGTTATCCTAACGCCTAGGTTATATTAGTTATTACCAAAAAAATTTGTTGGGAAAAATTCCACCCTTCTCAATTCAATTTAAGATGAATCAAGTTTATAAATTTTTTGAATTCAATAACATGAAACACGAATTAGTTTCAGTGGTTAATCATTTATTTCTCTTCTAAGAAATAATTCGTTACTTATTTTTGAGCATCATTAACTATGTGTATCTAATACTCCTCACATGAACTTTCCATTAGATACTGAGAGTACTCGACCTTTGACCTTTCAAAAATCTAGAGATCATGAAATCATTAGAGATCATTAGGCGAGGAAGAGATAAAACCCGGGTATTTTTATCCGGATAAGCTCCCTCAGAAAATCGAAGCTTTTTTTCATCAAAATTGTCCGTTTACGCTTTTCGCAAAAAAAGTGGGGAGTGGGGGGGGGGGGTCGTGGGCAACACTAAAGCTAGTTGAGAGAAATAAAACCGTTGTCTACAGAATTTGCCATCTAAACTTCAAAATTTCACATAATTTTACTAAAAATTAAAAAAGAAAGATCATCATTATCCTTTTTCCGTTTTTTTCTTGATAAAGTTAATGGAAGTTAAGGGTTCACAAAGAAATTTGTTATGGTTTTGCCTTTTGTTCAAATAGCCTTTAGATCCATATTGTCTGTTTTGTTTTTACTTTTACTTTGGTCTAACCAAGTCGAATGCATTCCAATTCCAGGATGATTTGAAGTGAAAGCTAGAGAGAGATGAATCATAATGAGAAAATTAAAGAGGCGAGAGGAGGAAACATGAGCGTAATTTACATCCGAGAAAGGCAAGATTAATTTAGTGGAAAGTGGATTTTAGACTACAAAATCCAACCCCCCTCCCTCCCCCTCTTTTTGGTAGAAGATGACTTTCATGTCAAAAAACCCACCCCCACCCCCTTCATGGCGTGGCAACAGCTTTTGTTTTCATTTGACTTGAATAAGAATAACACAGTGAGTTTGACATTTGATTTGTAATAGAAAACTGAGAAGGGATATCGTTTGCTTAAAAAAAAATTTCAATTTTAAACATTTTCGGGGTTTTTGAGGGAACGGCCTTTTTTTTCAATTTATATAGATCCCACCGATTTTCTCTTTCATGCTCGAGGAATTGAATTTCAACATTTTTTTTACCCTAGTCCCGGTTCGGTTTCCCCGGGAAAACCCACTAATGGCTCCTATACGGGTAACTTTTTGAGGAAAGAGAGCCCCATTTCGATTTCCTGCTAAATATTCATGACGATCTGTGTGCTGGTCCATGTTCATAAATTTTGTGAAAAGGAGAAATCAGGAATCAGTTAGATGATTTACAACTACCCATTTTATTTTTCAAACACTCCTCCCCCCTCCCTTAAGTTTTACCCAGTTTTGTATTGAAATCCCAACTAATGACTCTGTTTTGAGCTAATTAGTTGTGCAGAGAATTTAATGAAAAATTCCAGTTTTAAAGCTAAAAACATAGGATTTTGTGCACTAAAACATGGAGGTATTTTCACAATCATTTATCTATTCTCTAGGTAATGAGAATTTGCAGCTGAAAAACATAACCCTGACTTTAATTACACCCCCACCCCACACCCCCCCCCCCCATGCAAAGAAGTTAATATTAATAATTTATTTAACAAATTCGTATTTTTTAATTGATGCGTTGCGGGGTTTTTCCTTATGTTTTGTTTTCTCAGATTTACACCTCCATGCTTCCGATTATTCTCGTTTTTACCCCCTTTTGTTTTCAGTTCTCACCCTTCTTGCCAATTGTTATTTCCAGCCGATTATTTCTGCTGCTCTTTTTCTTTTTTTCAGAAACGACCTGTTTTTTTTTGTTCTGAACAAGACTCGTAGTTAAGAAGAGGCTCATAAATCTTGCTATTAGTTGACTATAAAAGTAATGTGACATATTGAATCGTGGGAATTGAGTTGGAACGTAACCTAAACCCAACTGAAGACTTCTTTTTTCTTCTGTTTTTAACTCGTGAGAACTGAATTACTTTTGTGGGGTACTTGGCTCTGTTCCTTTATTTTTTTGTTATTTTCTGGCACACTTTACCCTCCATGGACAAATTAGCCCTTCAAAGAACTGCTGTCGAGTACAGTAATACCACTGATAAGCGTCAACAAAGGTAATAAGTGCCACGAACAATATTAAAACCTTAGGTAAAAAACGACTACCGCAAAAGAGATTAGGTGTAAATGGGTAGATAATTATGTTAGTTAGATTAGGTTAGGTTAGGTTAGGGTTAGGTTAGGTGGAAGGGCGTTTTTTCGTAAGGAAAAAAGTAACTCCCCAAATCCTACTTTCACCTCCTATAGTGTCAGTTTAATGTTCTTAAATTTTCTAAATGTTACTTTTTATTTCTACTGAAATTCGGGTGGCTCCTGGTTAAAAAGAAAAACTGGGTATTTTCCTAGCGGGTAACTTATTTGAGGACTGATTTATGAGTCACTATGAACCAGACCACTGCCGTTGCAGCGTATGGCGTAGACTTTTTCGCGTAACTTTAAATTTTGCATTTTCAAAATTCTCTTCTTTTCGTAAAGAGAAAAGATGCGTGGTTTATTTTTCTAAAAGGAAATGCCTTCTTCTCTCTTTTCTGCCTTTCTTTTTAGGAAAAGTAAAGGATAATTTTGGAAACTGGGAAATTTTTTATAAGATTTTTTTATATCAGAAATTTTTCTAAGAAAAGCTAAAAAATTTGCATATTTTCACCGCTGGAAACAAATTTAATTATAATTTCGGTGTGCAAAAAAAGTTTAGAGGTAAAGATCGTTGGAATTGATCTGAATTGAATTGATTGTTTACTTAACTTTATTAATGAAAAAATATTTACAAATTGTGCAATTTTTTGTGCGAATTTTTTTGAAAGTATTTCTTACCTATAATCGTAGCCAAGATCACAAGCCCAAGGATGACGCCTACTAAAACACTGCCAATCAAAGCATCATCCCCTTCCACAAACCCACCCCCGTCATCTGCCCCACTGCAGTTAAACTCCCCAACAATTTCACCCCCTGTCGAGTCCGGAGGGTGAGTACAATTAAAAGGAAATAACGTTGAGGAAACTCCCGGGTAGTGCCAATCGTCAGGGTCAGCATGATACTGAAAGTCTTCAGCCATTTGAGGTTTAGTGGGTCAATTTCTTGAAATTTTTTTATGGGGTGATTTCTTGAATTTTTTGGTGGGGCAAATTTTGGATGGACGAAGAGCACAGCACTTCAAGCCTTTTACCAAAGAAACTGGACAGAGGGTGAAATGAAAATTTAGCAAGAGCCACTAAAATACATGGCTTTTCTGGTGGGACGCTGAAGGTTGACTGAAGCACTCGACGTGAATTTCGCTAAAGAAAAGTCTTGCACTGAACTCAAGTAGGAAAAGTTGAAAAAGAGCGCTTGCTTTTGAAATGTGTACGCGCGTCTTCTGGCTTTTCTCGCTTTTGGCTCCAAGTTACAAAAAAAAGTCGTTGGATCTGGCGCCATTTTCGCACATTACACACGTTAACGAGAGGGTCTTGGTGAAGGTATTCGAGTTTTTGCAAGATTGCGAAAAAAAAATAACATTGACCATGACGGCACAGAAATACCCGGAAGATTCCTTTTCGTTTTTCGTTTTCGTCCAGGAAAGTCAGATGAAAGAGGAGGAACAAAAGAAATGTCAGTTCACAAGCAGGACGTGCTAAGCAATAAGCAGTAATTTTGTAAACAGTAATTTGGTCAACACGGAAATCGTATTTATTACGAATGTAATTAATTAGGTAAAGCATCAAATTTTCTAGCAGTGATTTCGTATGTTAATATTGTTACGTAGCACGAATGTTATTTTGACAAAATTTTCAAAATTACTTAAGTGTTTTATTAAATAAACTTTTTTATGAATTTGCTGCGTAAGAAATTCACCCGTTGAGGAAATTACTTCCTACGACATTACAAGCTTAAAAAACTTATAGTTTACAAATTTACTACTTACTTAATCTATCGCTTATAAAATTTAAAATTACTTATAAATTACTTATAAAATGACTGCCGACGATAATTTGAAATTATTTGCAAAAATTTATTTCAAATTCTTAAGACATTTCAACAAAAATTTAGTAAAAATTTGAGATTTTTTAAACTTTTTGACACTTAAACTTTTAACTTAACTACAGTTCAGTAGCAGTGAGACATTATGTCAGTTTAAAAACTTGTTCTAAACGTAGTGTTCTAAATGTAATAAGGCTTTTAATGAGTTTTTTGTCAAGAACTTGTTGAAGAAAGTCTTTGCATGAACAAGGACTTTCTTTTTCTTTTTCTTTTTTTTTGCAGAGTTAATGGTTGGATTGAATGTCACAAAAGTCAGAGGTGAAACTTTGTCACTCGTCTGACTTTGACACTTTTGTTAATTTCTTCTTTGTCTCTGCGAACTTTGTCAAGGTCAACCCTTTCCCTTTCTTCTTTTCACTTACGTTAGAGAAAATTAGTTAAAAAAGTGTAATTTTAGAAGAAAAAAAAAGAAAGTTGAAAATTTATTACATGAATTTTAAGATTCTTTAAAGTTTTTACAAAGCATAACGAGAAGGAGCACGACTCATAAATAGTTATTAGACAAAGTGTTTTTTTAAGAAACCACGGAGGGGGCATTGACCCCAAATTCCCACGTAGGATTGAGGCTTCTGGAAAATTTAACTTAATTAAATTTAACGCCGTTAGCAGTGGAGGCGGAGTTTTCATCAAATTGACGATAAAATTTTGAAATTTCAAATTGAATAAATATTGACGTTACAACGCGCCACGTTTGAGCCTGATTGAAGGTTCTCTTGAAATTTGGAAATTTAAATACTTTAAAGTTAACTCCGTAAACAAAAAATTTAGTTAAAAAAAGGTGACATTATCTAGCTGTAATCTGGAAATTAAGAAAGAAAAACACTGAACCTAGAACTAAAAAGATGTAGAAAATAAAGTAAAATAAATGAGTTTAAGTGGCAGGTAGGAAGGGTGCAACTCTTAAATTGCAGTCTCACAAATTAGTGGGTTTGGCCTAGTGACTTTTGAAAGTTTGCCAAAAACTAATTGGTTCCTTTAATTATTAATCAGCTGTTTTCTATTTTATTTTGTATGCCTTTTGTTTCCCACGTGCTTTGATGAAAAGACAACACACACAGAAAAGTCATAAAGTTGGTCAATTAGAAATGAAATGGAAAAGTTGACAAAAAATTGTAAAGGTCAAAGGTAAAGGATAGTGTACCTTCATGTTTTTAGTGGCTTTATTTTTTAATTTTTTTTTAATTTGACTCAAAAGATTTTGATTTGTTTAAAAAAATTCATACTTTTTGGTTAATTTTTAAATTAAAAAAATTTATTTCTAAAAAAAGAAAAACTAAATAGAACTAAATTCTAAAAGCGTGACAACATTCAAGGATTTCCTCTAAAAATGGTTATGGAGGAACACAAAAAGCGTTCTAAAGAATCTGAGTCGTGCGCTCTCTCTGTTTTACTCCAGGAAAAGTAGAAGCTACCCGGGTAACTCTTCCTCCGAACTCGGTAGAGGGGCAGGACGTTGCCCGTCGCTAGTGTGTCGGTTTCATTTCTCGTCTATCCTTTACGTTCACAAAAAACATACCAAAAAATTAATCTTAACTAACGTCTTGTTTAAAGTTTCATAGAACACATAGTTTGCTAAAAAAAATCTGTTTCATAAAAAAAAGTTCTAAATTTTTCAATTTCTTTTATTTCTACAAATTTCCATTTAATAAAGCGTTTGTATTTCAACACTTTACAAAATCATTTGGTTCAATTCCGAACCTCGTTTCTTCAAATTGCCCAATTTGTCTAAAAAGGTTTAATGCCATTTCTCACTTTGATTCCAATTAGGATGAAAACCACTTAAAGAGCTTCAAACTAATTGAGGTCAATGACCTTCAAAATTCTGGTTATCAAAAATCCCGACTTTTCACAAGATCAAATGGACGTATTGCGTCATAAAAAAAATCTTCTTTTACAACAAAGTATAGTCAAGGAAACGACAAATAGTTCATTTGCGTGAGAATATTATTCGAGGAAATTACCTAATGGAGCGTAGAACTAACTACTTGTTCGACGTTATTGCGGGGTGGGGAGTGGTTAGGGTCAGGTTAGTTTCTCTCGAATTAGACGATGATGATGAACATTTTAAGAGGACAATCGACTATTTGCATTTCATTAGAAACGTTCTAAGATTCCTTGATTTGATACTGGGAATTCATTAATGCCCAAACATTTCCCCGCCTTGTAATCAGCCTTATTAATAATTCATTCTCCAGCAGGAAATTACATGGACTTAATGAGAGGAATGGGAAACGGGTAGCAAAAATAAGGCCTGCGTTTTCAAAAGACGCAGGCTGATTTCGCGCGCGTCGAAATGGCACCGGGGAATTTGATTTCCATATTTTTATCATTTCCGTTTACTTCACAAAGACAAGTCACCCCGCGTGCGGCAGTTTAAAGTACTTTGACCTTTCACCCCAATTTTTACATGAGAAGAAAAGCACCACTTTGGGTTTCTATACCCGTACGTGCAAAAAAGCAGGTCATCAAGAGGAAAATTTGACACGTGGATGTGCAAATTTCAATTTGCACAATTTTGTCACCTTATCTATATTTCCTGTTCTTCTAATCACTATTTGAATTCAAGTATTTTGTGAGTAATATTTGCATGTGACGAAGTACACGGCGGTATGATTTTGTCCAAATGGGCCTGGAAGGTGAAGTGGAGTCTAATTGATTGCTCGGAAGATTTAGGGCTTTTGGGGGAGATAAGGTAGACCATCTGCTCCCCCCCCCCTCTCCGCTACCCTTATCTAAAAAACCCGGGTTTTCACCAGTAGCTTTATTAGGAATGACTTTAATTTTGACGATAAAACTGGAGGATATTGTTGACTTTTGGATAAAATGTGGTGGGATAATTTATTGGAAAATTTATGGGGGTAATAACAACCAAGGAGAAAGTTGTCCTCTTACAGATAAAGCGTGTCCGGTTTCTGGATGGTAGAGGTGTATCGTGGTGGTATTGACGAAAAAGAGCCAGGTTGAAATTTTATGGAAAATTAGAAGGGATGGGGGGTATCTGGAACACGGGGAGGGGGAGGGGCAGGTTCGTTTTACTGCTGGTGTTTCACAAAAACTGACAATACGGGTCAAATTCATCAATAAACCAAGTTAACGTAACTGTTAGTTAGTCATTCTTCAAATTAGGCGACAGGTGATAAAAAAAAACAGTTTCTAATGAAATCTTGTCTTTCTTTTTATTTAAACAAACAAGTGATATTTATTAAAAATCGTACTCATTTTGTGACAAGTGCAAAATTAGGTTAAGCATAGCCCAGATGAACAAATTAGAATTATAAAGGTAAAGTTTATAAGTTAAGTGTTTCGTAGTTCTTTTGCTAAAAAAAAGTTTGAAAAACTTGATCTCAATCTCGAATTGATTGAAGTCTGATTAACTTTAACTTTTTGGTAGATGACGAGAGTGATTGATGCGTTTTCATCTTCATCTGCGGAGGAGGCAGAGGAGGAGGAGGAGGAAGAGACAGACGCAGAAAGAAATCAATCTTGTTGCCTTCTTGATTTGTAATGCCTTGGATAAAAGTTTGCAAAATTCTCTCTGGTTGTTCACAACGTTGTTACGGATTTTTTTTTGGCGTGGGCTGTTTTGTTGAGATTAGCCTTTACGATACAACAACCTGAGACGTTGCTCACCTTCAACCAAAGAAATTACTCAGGTAAAAAGCAAGACTCAGGCGTCACATCGAAGCTAAACGAACCAACGACTTTCCTTCCAAGGCTTTTTCCCTTGGCCAAAAAAGCAAGACACTTCCCATTTCCTGTCGCACTTGATTTGTCACAGACGATGAAGAAGGCAATGACCTCATCTTTTCCAAGCCTAAAAAGACCAAAACTACACTCCCCTGATCTCATTAACAACCCTTCGCTGTTCCTTTTTTGGTCCTAAAACGACAACGTTCAATCCCCCCCTCCCCTCCCTGGAACCTCCCCGAGTTCAACTAAGGTCAAACTTGAAATTTGATGAATTTTGAGCTTCATGTAAACACCTGAAGCTTTGCTCACTGGCCTTTACAAGGAAAATCACAGTTGAGCAACGAATCAGGCCGCAACAGAAAGCTCAGAGGTTGATGACCCCGGCTGGTGACCTGTTGAACTTTTTCTTCCAAGACTTTGTGACAAGCGACGGGTTAGACCACCTTTTTGATGTTCGGATTTCCTTGAAAAAGTTGTCTCGTTTTCGGAACTGATGGTTTCAGCTTATTAGAAGCAACGGCGGTGGATTTGAACATTTGTAGACTGCGAGGTCATTGACCTTTCTTGTAAAGACGCCGCTTATTAGGATTACTTCCGGTTTGGGCTTTCGACCGCCGCAGTTTCTCTCTGTGTGTGTTCCCAATTGATATTTTGTTTTTGACATTTTTGTACAATTCTGTACAGAATTTCTCTTTTAAGTTGTACAGAAAGGATCCGACGTTGAGAACTGATGAAGACAAACTGCGATGACAGTTTTGGTTTGGTCGGTGACTAATTCCTTTTCGTATGTCGTTTCTGGTCCACAGTTGATGAGGTTGGCAATTAGTTGGTAATTAGGCGTGTCCCTTAGTTTTTTTGGAGGGTGTTGTTCTTATCCGTTTCCCCAAAAGTCCATAGGAGTCAGAGAGCGCGGGACCAACGTTACGTTTTTTTTTTGAATCTGAATAGACAGGAAATGAGGAAAGATTTTCATAGAACTGTAGATGGAAATTTTTGACAATTACAATGGGAGAGAGTCAAGTGGGTCCTGCTCTTGGCTTTGGAAAGTGTAGGAAAATTAGAATGCGAATTGTCATCACACGTTCTCGTTAAGGCAGTCGAAATTTTTTGAAATTATCACCCCACCCATGTCCACCCCACCCCCACCCCAAGTTACTCTGAAATTTTAATTACAAACTAGTGCCACCCCCTCAATTGAAAAGCAAACGAGGAGAAGCATTTGGGGGAGGGAGGGGGTTGAGGGTTAATTTTGATGAGCATGAAAAAAAAATTTTCAGGAAAAAAGAACGAGACGGTTGAATTTTTAAAAAGTTTTGGGAAGAATATGGAAAACGAGTGTCGAATTACTGTATCACTGTGCAAATTTATTTGCACATTTTCGCACTTCTAAATGACGTGAAGGAAACGTGCTTAGGATTATTTTTATTTTTAAATAAAAAAAAACAACTTTAGAAATTTTTTACAAAATCAGTCACTTGAAATCCGGTTTTGAAAGAAAAGGTGGTTACTTTTCATAAAGTTTTGCGTTGTTTCTTGGAAATCTTTTCTTTTTCATAAAAAAAAATTTAACAATTTTTTGTTTATTTTGAAAAAAAAGAAAGAATTTTTTGAAAAACACAAATTGCAAAAATGCTAAAAAATATTTTATAATTTTGTAAGTTTATATCTTTTTTTTTTAAAAAAATAGAATTTTGTTGAATCCGCGCCCTGGACCCGTTCACAAAAAAGCGAATTTTGCCAAAATTAAACCTTGCTTAAAATTTAAGGTCAAGAAATTTTTGGTTTCAAAATGCACAATTTTGTTTGATTGGAAAATTTGGTTCGGAAAATTTTTCTAATTTGACTAAAAATATTTGGAAACGCCAAAGAAGCAAATAATATTCGGTTCATCGGAACAAGGCGTTGCGGAATTTGCTTGTCTTAAAACATATCTTTCTGTTTTTTAAAACATTCTACACGCTCCACTTAAACGCTTGGTATTTTTTAGAACAAAAAAAAGAATTTTTGGAAAAAAAAAATCAAAGTATAACACTCGTTCTACTTTTTTCGTTAACTTGCTCAAAATTTGCACCAGGTAAAGATAAGCCTTTCTGTTTCGAAAAACTCTTCATAAAAAAAATTTAGTCCAGATGCTCTCAGCTGCTGGTCCATAAAAGTCGCACATCTTCGTTTCCTCCATCACGTTATAAAATTTTAGCCCAAAAAAAAATTTTTTTTTCAAGATTTACCCTAACACCCAAACTTTTTTTTTGTCTCCCCCCTCTTCTGTCCTGGGCCGCCATGCCGCTCCGTTTCTGCCATACTCCTTCTTCACGACTCGGTTCATCTTCAAAGGCAAAAATTCCTTACGAGATCTGAAATAGAAATTATGGCGTGTAGAGACGCACACGGGAAGAACTTGGATGGAACGAACAGATTTTCGTCTTCGTTTGAATCAAAACTCCAAAATGTGTGGCATAGTCAGCAAAAAGAAAAAAAAAATTAAAGTGTCGAGAAAAACGTGTGGTACACAAAAAAAATATGGAAGATTCGTTTCTCCCTTTGAGAGGCCTGTAGCCTCCGGGCCTAAGACACGGCGACGTCCACGAAAAGTCGCCCATCATCATCCCTCGTCTAAAAAGAAAAAAAAAGTTTACCCCCATGGCTATTAGAAAAATAACCAAGTGCGTCTCTTGGTCTGTGAGTTAGTTTTAGGTTAGTTTTGGGGAGAAATGTGTGGGGAGGGAGGGTAAAATTTGAAAGTGAAAGTGCATGTGCGTTATGAAATGATCCAATCCAATAATTCCTTACCAGGTAATTCGTGCGGAAGTGAATCAAGAAACGGAACGCTACTTGGAATTCAGTCCGCGGGAAGACGAAATTTGCAAAAAGAGAAACTTTTTTTTTGGTTCCCATAAAAAATGCGACTTTTTTTTCTATTTTTTAATAAAAAAATTGAAAAAAAAAACAGGAGGATGGGTCAAGCTAGCTACTGTGCACGTTGGGGCACGCGACTAAAAGTTAAAAAAAAAAATCCTAACCTAAAACAATTTCCGATTAAAGTAAAAAGTAAAGTAGGATGATTATCAGCGAATTTAACAAATTGTTTCAAATGTTTTTTTAAATAGTCGTGAAAAAAATATCCTTTTTTTTCTAAACCCTGATTTTTAGACACAGGAGTGGTTTGGTGCTTTGAAAGTATTTTCTTCTATTTATTAACAGTATTAATTGTAATTAATTTAAGTAATATTTTTAAAATAAAATTCTTTACTAACTATGTAATTATTTCAGTTTTAGCTCAACTCAACGTTGAGTCAACCTCAACTTGAAAAAAAGTTGACACTTTCAAAGTTTAAAAAAATGAATTTTTGTTTTAAATTTAAATTGAATTTAAAAAAATATTTCTTCTTGCTCCCTGCATGACTAAAAAAGCGCCTTACTAATTACGCTTGACCTGTTTTTTCCTTAAACTTTTTTTCTACCAAAAAACCGCACCTTAGTCCCAAACACTGACCCCGTGCTAATTAGTAACACATCCAGGGAATGACCCAAACCTCAATTGTCTTCATCGTCACCCGGTCTGACTAAAGGACATGAGTAAAATGGTGACACACTTTTCACTCCGAGAATTCGGAGTAACCAAAAATCTTGTGTATTTTACCAGGGTTTTATTCAAATTAATTTCTTTCTTTCAACAAGAAGACAACAAACTTCTCTGTCGTCGTTTGGCTTTTGACTAATATTTCTTTAGCAATGATCGGGTTAAAGAAAAAAAATTTGACAAAAGAAGTCTTTTGTTCCTCGACACTTATTTTTCAGTGCGTTAAGGCCTTGTGCGATCAGATAAGTGCACCTACTCGATCCCAACGTCACTAGCGTCTCTCTAAGGAGTTGAAAATTTGAGAGGAGTGCCCCCCCCCCTCCCGAAAATTCGGAGGAAACCGTTTTTTTTTTGGCAAATAAGATTTAAAGCACTGCCTTGTCTAAACATACTTCCATTTCAATATTTCACGGCTCATAGGCTAAATACTAAAGAGTAAACTTTAGAACTCCGATTTTTACCCGGGCATAAAAATCATTCCAGATTCAAAACAGGCCCCCGAAAAACCCTTCAGATTCAATTATTATTTCAAACCATTTGTATTACTTTGGGAAAAAAGGAGAGAGAAAGTGGATTACGAGAAAATGGATTGAAAAAGCAAAAAAAAAAAATTTTTTTTACTTCAAAACATTTGAACAGTACAAAAGATTCGGGAGGTAGGACCCTCCCCCCTCCCCTCCCGCCCCTCTGTCACTTTCTTTTCTTTTGACCAAATTGAATAAAAATTAAAAAGTCTTACTCGTTTTCAAAGATTTAGTATTTTTTTAAATTTTTGTTTCTTTTGTTAAGAATTTTTTTTGTCACTTTTAACAAACGGCAAAGATTCTATTGTTTAAAAAAAATTAGCATACAATCAGTTCTGCGGTCAACCACCAAAAGATGGACAAAAGAGACGCGCGTTCTTAATGAACTTTCCTCCTTAAACGTTTAATTAATGTTGACACGTCTGGTTTTTTTTTACCCCGCCCCTCCCCCTCCCCTCCCTGGCATTCCTAAATACACTAGGGAAAAAAGAAGAATATTTCTTACAAAATTCTAAGTTTTTAGATTCTAGTTAAGCTAGGTGCTAGGGGCCTAGACCAGCTGGGCTTTTCGTGAAGAGGCATGAAGATGAAGAAGAGGTTGAATAAATAAACAGTAAGTTCCATTTTGGGCTTTTTTTTAAATTTGGTCTGACAGACTTCGTCTTTTTAAAAAAAAAATTCTTCTTCTTTTTCTTTTTTTAAAGAAAAAATAAGAAAGACAGAATCCAGAAGATCTTCGACCCGCCGCGCCGTCAGGTCACGACCATGATCCTCACGACTGTGACATTATCATCCCTTTGTCTTCTAACATCGTCCGTGTCTCATTTATTTTTTCGCATAATGAAATTTTTTTCTGCTCACTATAAACATTTTTTTTTTATCAAATTCACGAATACGGAAGAAAAAAATGAAATTTGATCTTAATAGATTTGACCCCCCTTGCTTATTTTCTCTGTTGACAACCTACAATCTTCTTTTGTCAATTTTTTCTGAAAGAACGGTCGGTCGGGGGGTGGGGGGGAGGGGTAGGGTAAGGGTAGGGGAAGGACCGGAAATCCGTTTTATCAAGTTTAAAATGCAGCCCAAAGCCTGCGGGTTGTTTAGGCCCCAAAAAAATTCGGGTGGGGCCCTTGCGCGTTCCTTCGTCTAGAAAACAATGTATAGTGGTCGCCAAGGTAGTGAAAAAAAAATTCTGATCAATTGCACAGATTAAAAGAAAAATGCCGTCATTTGAAAGAAGATCTAGTCGATTTAAGTTTTACCGCTTAACCATCCCCCATCCCCTTCATACAAAATTTTCAAAATTTTCAAATTCTGATAAACTTCTAGCGAGGGGGGGGGGGGGGCTTTTTTCTGCTTAGAAGTGTCTGCCAAAATTCTAGAACCCTAGAATCTAGAGCATAAAAGATTTAAACTTTTTTTTAAAGAAAAAATGAAGCATTTCGGGTGAAAAACTATCTTGTTTAAAGAATTTCTTGGTCCTTGTCTAAAAAAGCGTTTGAACAAGTGATAAACGCGTTTCAATTTTTTATAATCTAGGCACACAACCACAAGCTTTTTCTTCATTTTCTAAGGCTTATACCTTTTGTTACCTTCTTAAATTTTTAAAAGGGCATAAGGTACGAGTGCTTAGGTCAGAAAAGATATGGAAAGATGAACTTTATGGATATTTTCTATAAGTTTCTTCAATAGAGATCGTGACCTAAAACTCGGCAACGCCTCAATTTTTCTGCCTTGTACACATTATTGACCAAATTTGGGCCTTCTGAGCAAAAGAAAATAAAGCCTTAGAGCAAAAACCAAATGGAAACTAAAACCAAATGGAAAAAAATGTGAGGGACGAAATGTTAGGCATCGTGAAAAATTTCTTTGAAACTACGGGCACCTGGCAACTGTTCACGCGCAAAAATTTTGACGTCCAAAAAAAAACCTCATCATCATCTGCTTCCATTTTCCAAAGAAGAAAAATGAACCTGAGCCAAAATTTTGACAAGACAAGATTCTGGTTAAACCAAAAAATTTCAAAAAAAAGAAGCTTACATTCAAAAATTTTTTTTGGTTAAGTGTCCGTCTGTCCTCATCCGCTGCTGTGGTCTTAATTAGGTTCCAAGGCCAAAAAGTCAAGTCAAGTGGATTGAAGTGGACGCGAGGAGAGTCAATGGGTAAACTACAAAAAAAAAGTGACACTCCAGGACAGAGTCGTGTCCGTGTATGTGTTGAATGTTGATTGATATTCCAGGCCTGTAAACTGTCTACGGAGGGATATGGTGTCAAACGACACCGCAGCCTGACGCGTTTTTGGTGGCAAAAATTTAGATAAAAAAAAACGTCCCACCTCCACGACCACCACCGCCACCAGTTGATTCTTGATTCAAAATCGTAAAATTTTCACATTCGTTACTATTTGATTGTTTTATAGAAAAGATGCGTTGGTCTCTTTCTCTTCCCGCCCCACCCACGCGCTGCCCGGGTTGATGTAATTTCTTTGAGCCAGCGCTACTACCTCTTAAATTTGAGCCAACAGTTTCAGAAATTTTGAGCCAACTCTTCTCTCTTCCTCACCCGAGTTTGAACTGAAAGTCTGAATTTTCTGAGGAGGCGAAAAACTATTCAACTCCAAAAAAAATTTCTTTCGTTCGATGAAATAAGGCATAGAAGGAAAAAAAAACTTGGAGGTTTTTCGAGCCAGGCTTGGCGTACCCCACTTCCGTCCGCCCTACCCTCTCGTCTTCCTCCCACGTAACCTAACGACGGACGACGACATAGACCAGCGTACCTTCAAAAAAAAAGTTTCGTTATAAACCGTCTGCGCTATTACTCCGTATATCACCCACGACCAGAAGGAAAAAAGAAATAAACTTAAGGCCACCAGACCAAAAATGAGTGTTAGTCCTACGGAGCAACAACCTACAAGAAAAAAAAGGCAAGGATTTTGCAAAAATGACGTCACGAAATGGTGTCGCTAAGATGCAAAATTTTGTTAAAGGGATAGGTTTTTTCACCTGGATTTTTGGCACGAGCCATTACGAAGAATTTATATGAAGTTTAAAAAATCTGGATGAAATTTTAACCTCCGAACGAGGCTCTTTTCTGTCGTACCAATTTGAACGATGATAAATGACAAAGCGTTTCACCCCTCTTCCCCCTCCC
>JABASK010000364.1:0-15795 GCA_019776465.1 Rambutanura hunanensis | reverse complement strand
CTCAAATTTTATAGTGAATGACCCCATGACCCTTATGTTCAAGTTCCCTATTGATTTGTTCAGTTGTGACACCGCATACTTTCATAGCTACCGATTTTAGAAAATTCAAAGAAAATTTTAACTAGTTGGGTCATAACTTTTTTTGTCATATGTACACATGCTCAAATTTGCGCTGAAAGACCCCATGGCCATTTTGTTCAAATAACTTATGCATTATTTCAACCTAATTTTTTAATTTGTCATGATTTTGCTGCAAAAAATTACTGAAAAACAATACAGCAATAACGGCACCATTCTCGGCATTCGGAAGAAATCAAGTTTTACAAGCTATTTTAATTTCAACGTAAAGTTTACCTTTGATGGTTATAACTGTCCAAATCAATGTATATTCAATGTAAATTTCTTATTAGCAAGTATGATGAAACAATAACTTTAGAAACATGAAATGAAACTCTTTGTTGCTAACAACACTTTCTAACTTACATACTAAGTTGTTTTGTAAAGTGCTCCTTAAGTTTGAAAAAAAAACACACGACGGCCAGAAGTATAAGTAAGGCAGACAATGTTGGAACCGTGATGATGAGCACCAAATTATTGTTGTGTTGTTTTTCCACAAAGTTTGCGGCAATTTGTTGTAGAGTGTTTTCATCAAGTTCACCGGTTTCCTCGATGTGCGTTACAATTTGTTGAGCCACGGCGTCATCGTTGAACATCTCATCCAGGAGATGAAACGTAACCCCGCTGACTACTCCTGTACCTCCTGTGGCCAATACCGCCTTTGCTGCATTCTTTGCGTAGGTTCTTTTGCTCTTTTTATTCATCGTCTTGAATTCTGAAATTGTATCAGGCGAAGATTGCTTTGATCCTTTGGCGGCCTTATTTCGGACACTTGGGTCGGAGGTTTTGTCGTCCTCCGCCTTTGGATTCGGCTTCGGTTGCGGCTTTGGCTTGGGCTGCGGCTTTGGCTGTCTTTTGTTGCAAGCGACAGTGCTCAGCATAATCATCAATAATACGAAGGCTATGACAACAGTGATCCTCATGTTAACAACCTGAAACCAAACTTCTAATTATTACTTCATACTAACTTGTGTAATTTCTCAACATCTTATTTAGCCGTCATACCAATAATTAACATTAGTATTAACGTTCTTTTCTCATTTATTGGACTATCAATCGATACATAATTATAAAGTCAAAGACTTACTAACCTTTACAAGTTGATTTGTGTGTAATTCAAGAGTTTTTTGTTTCAATTTAAAGTCGCTGCTAGTTGATTAGTGATAAAGCAATTGAGGACCGGTCGGAACAAAATTTTCTTTGACGATTCTACGGAATCTGCTCGTTCATGTGACTTACAATTTCGCCACCCTACTAGTAACGAATCAATCAAATAATTAGATTTTCTTCAATATGAGTCAACAAATAGTTCCTTCCATTCATTGAAAGAATTTTTACGCAAATTATGCTGACGAATTTGAACTTTGCCTTCTGAAAGATGGAAATGCTGAATAAGATTTTTGTTCTTCAGTTTCATGAAAGTCGAGTTAAAAATTCAATTTTATAACTGAAGTAAATTTTTACGTATAATACTAAAAATGGTAGTAGTAAAAACAAATTAGAGAATTAGTTATGCTAACACATTTCTGTAACTTATACCGCTCGCTCGCGCGTGGTATAAGTTGCTTTTTTGTTCATAATCAATTGAAAAAATTCTAAATTTTTAAAATACTAAATAAAGCGGTCGTTTGAAAAAAAACCAATTATTCCGAAAATATTGTTTCTCGATTTTATCCAACAAGCCAAACAAAATTCTTACAGTCGATTAGAGTCAGTATTTTCGATTTTCTTTTGTCAGTGAAAAGTCGACACAATGGTCAAGCATCTACTCGTTCCAACATAACTGGTCCTGAAAACCTTTTTGACCGATATATCGGTCGTGTCCCAAAATTTTCTAAACCCACCGAGAACTACCGTTAGCTCTGTTGGGTTTCGCTTGAGTGCATGAGCGTGTTAAGTTGTCGCTAAGGATCGGTCACTTACGAATGGCAGAGACGCTATATTTTGGTTAATTATTATTCACTTCTGGGGTTAAATTTCGCCTATTTTTAAAGTTTACTAGGAGAATAAGCTTCGTGAAAGTAACTTCGTGAAAGTGAAAGTAACTTTTCTAATTTCAATTCATAAGATTTAATGAGCTTTATTTTTCATTCATCATCTTAGCATTTTTTGTAAAAGTAAGAATGCGCCGCTATACCGCCTATCTCTCTATATGAACAAAAATTGTAAATACAATATGTAGGACAAGCAGGCGGGGACGCGTTAGAGGCGAGGATACTGGGTAGCAGAAATGTTTATTAAATTTTGGCTTTGTAAGATTAATTAACTATTCCGTAAATTGCATTCAAAAAAACAGGCATCAAAGTATAAACAACCAAATTGAAAGAGCAAACATCAATTGAGAATCGAAGTTGCCAGAGAAAAAGTTCAGCGTTAACTTCAATCCAGGTTCTTCGTGGTTCGGAATCAATACTGAAACATCGTGATGCTTTTAACATTAGATGCACTGCATGCTATATTGTTACCTATTTGGTACAAACCATGAGAAAAATATATAACTCTATTACCTTGTTTTGATTGTCAGTTTCATTGATCACATTAGTTATAGTCTCTTCTATCGGCTTTGTTTTTCTCATCCATCATGATCACTACAAGAATGGTTTCAAGTAAGTATACAATTCATGTAGTGCATTTTACATGTTCAAAGTTGACTATGATGTAGAATATTTAACCAAGTTATAATTTTTAAACCTTTTCTTATCAGTTGTTGACTCAATAACATGAGTTTTCCCCCGTTTTGCTGATTCATTCTCAGATGCTTGCCCTGCGTCAATTCTGCAATAATGAAGTTAAGTAAATGTCGTATTCACGCACTGCAAACCATACATAGAGATTCACTGTAAACCGTCAACTTTTAAATGGTCACTGCAGCAGCACTAAATGGTTGCTAGCAATGTTGGTAATTTAATGTAGGAATTTGACAATGATTCATCTTTCTTTAAAAGTACTGCTTTTTAGTTTTGCAAAAGCCACAATTAAAAACATTGCTTTTTCCTCAAATTTTACAGAATAAATAATTATTCTACAGATTCTTTATGTATGTTGAAATCGACAATAGTTATACTAAATGCAAAATTTATTGCAAAATTATTCTGTTGCCCACCCATCCTTATGATCGGTTGACTTAAACACATTCGTGGTTTCCAGTTCCACGGTTCCATCCTTCGATTGTCCCGCATCAATTCTACAATAATAAATGTGGATAAATACATTATAGTGTATATGTTCTTTTCACAATTAAAATAGTTATGGAAACTTCATCTTATGAAAATTATAAATTCATTCACATTTTCACATCACCAGTTGACTCAGAAATCTCTGTTGCGTCCAGTTCCACAGTTTTTCCCGACGACTTCTTAAGTGTGTCTTCCCTGCAATAATCAGATTTACATGAATACCCACTGCATTTATGTTAAAATTTGGAATTTTATAGCAAAGTTATCTATTTGCCCACCTATCCTTATGATCGCTTGACTTAAACACATTCGTGGTATCCAGTTCCACGGTTCCATCTATCGATTGTCCCACATCAATTCTACAATAATAGATGTGGATAAATACATTATAGTGTATATGTTATTTTCACAATTAAAATAGTTATTTGAAGTTCATATTATGAAAATTATAAATTCATTCACAGTTTCGCATCATCAGTTGACTCAGAAATCTCTGTTGCTTCTAGTTCCACAGTTTTTTCCGACGACTTCTTGGGTGTGTTTTCCCTGCAATAATCTCATTTACATGAATAGCCACAGCATTTATGTTAAATTTTGAAATTTTATAGTAAAGTTATCCATTTGCCCACCTATCCTTATGATCGGTTGACTTAAACACATTCGTGGTTTCCAGTTCCACGGTTCCATCCTTCGATTGTCCCGCATCAATTCTACAATAATAAATGTGGATAAATACATTGTAGTGTATATGTTCTTTTCACAACTAAAATAGTTATGGGAAGTTCATTTTATGAAAATTATAAATTCATTCACATTTTCACATCACCACTTGACTCAGAAATCTCTGTTGCGTCCAGTTCCACAGTTTTTCCCGACGACTTCTTAAGTGTGTCTTCCCTGCAATAATCAGATTTACATGAATAACCACTGCATTTATGTTAAAATTTGAAATTTTATAGTAAAGTTATCTATTTGCCCACCTATCCTTATGATCGCTTGACTTAAACACATTCGTGGTATCCAGTTCCACGGTTCCATCCTTCGATTGTCCCGCATCAATTCTACAATAATAAATGTGGATAAATACATTATAGTGTATATGTTATTTTCACATTTAAAATAGTTATCGGAAGTTCATATTATGAAAGTTATAAATTCATTCACATCTTCGCATCATCAGTTGACTCAGAAATCTCTGTTGCTTCCAGTTCCACAGTTTTTCCCGACGACTTCTTGGGTGTGTCTTCCCTGCAATAATCAGATTTATGTGAATAAACACTGCATTTATGTTAAAATTTGACATTAAATTTGTATAGTAGTATTATTATTTTTTAAAAAATATTATTGGTATAATTTACATTTTCAGACGTTGAGTTGATGTTTGCTTTTCTTGTAACCTTGTTGTCATTTTGGTTTGTTGAAGAGCAATATCTCTATGATACATTGGACATAATATAAATTTGTTTTTGTCACAAATATAATAGTTAGTTTTATATTTATTTGGTGCATTACTTTGTGCTAAATCTAAAGTAAAGTTGGATAGCTCGAAGTAGCATCGCATCAGACTCGTCGTTTAATCTCAGAAACTCCATTCCATTGTTGGATGTTTGCAACAGTGACCGAATAATTTCTATTCTTTTTCGACAAACTGATTCGTGGTCGAATCTTTGTGGTTTTCCGCTAAAAATCTCAAGTATACGCACCATAATATGCGAACCGCAAATAAAGCCACCTCTTTGTTGATCTACCACTGGATACATGATGCCTTCGTTGTCGAGTTGGCCGTATCTTGGTTCAAACACTCTCCACACTGCATCTACAACATCATTGTATGTCTGGCTTCCGCTGTAGTTTGACATTGAATCATATATTACAACAGTGTTTGGTCCTAAGAGTATTCTGATCAAAATCCAGTGAAGTCGAATAGACGCTGGAAAAATGAATTCTGTAATCTCTTCTCCAACTATAGTGTTTTGGAAGGCTTGTGGTACGAAAAAAGTTTTCATCCATGGATTTTCACGCCTCATCGCGAAATCACTTGTTTGAATAAATTGTGGATCAAACAATTTGATATGAGGTTGCTTTTCCATTTCTTGCACCAACGATCCATATGCAGCAATGACAACATCATTTGCAAAATGAGTTCCAGTCAATGTTGCCAGATCGTGTAGGTAGCCCTGGTACTCGTTCACTTTGAAAACAATAGCATCCTTCCAAACAACAGTGCTCGTTGGGTCTTTCACCCGGGATTCTTGGTCATAATTTTGACTACTTGTTGATGTTTCCGTTTTCTGTTGAATATGTGCGGGAGGAGCGTTAGATGATTGAGAAGTTGGGCGTGGTTGTGTCTGTGAAGGTATTTTGGACTTCATGTGAGGAAGCGTCCCGGAAGGTACCTTCGCTTTAACATACTTCTTTTGCTGCTTCATGGTCTTATTCCATACCTCTTCCACATTTGCCTCACTCTGTTTGTCTACCATCACCTCTGTTTTTTTTCGTTTTTGGTTGCGCTTTGTGAGAAATTTCAATCCGACCTTATTCAGAAACCCGATAATATACTCCGCATGCCTCTGTAGGAATTCTGGGCCGTAGATGTTTCTGATAGTGTGCAGAAATGTCTTAATTGTGTTGAACCATGACTCAACTGTTGCGTTTGAGCTATAAACAAAGTCTTCAAGTTTAGTTGCGGGAATCGCCTTCCCAAAGAGCGGAAAATATGCTATGTAAGTGTCTAGAAAAACTTGTAGCACAGTTTGGTTGTAGTATATGTTTGTTTCAAGAATAGAGCTTTCGCACTGATTAGTTTTGTCCAGGATACTTTGCATCCTAGTTTTGAAATGCTGAAAGAATGGAGATGATTCCTTCTGGGTCAATCCTTTCATGGACCTATGCTCACTCTCAATTAGTGTACTCCAGTCAACATTGGCATACTTAAAAATGGTATTGTCAAGCGTGTCACACGTCCCTTGTTGCAAATACTTCACTATTTCAGATACTTGTTTGCGGTCAAGATGTTCGTCGCCAAATAAGTTTATTATTGTATCGCAAATATTTTCAAAATCTGGAAGACTGTTAGCCTGTTGAAGTTTGGCAAGACTGTGCAGTGCCATTTCGCGTATTTTCTTAGCAACGCCTTTTCTAGATAAATTTGTCGACATCGCTTTCATCAAGTGATTGATGCACAAAGTTACAAAGGACTTATCTTCGGGCCATTCTTCATTCCCGAGTAATACGCGCCATGACCGCTGGTTGTAGTCGTTTATTGACTCACGGTTGAATGCAAGTAGAACCGCATGCAAAATAGCGAAACTAAAGTCTGTGGTAATTTTTGCAGTAACCTTTTTTCCAACACGCTGCATTCGTTTCTTCAGCTGTTGTACAACAGTTGTTAGGAAATATTCGATCGAAGGTTCAGAATGTGTTGAAAGCAAGGCTTCGGCAAGCGGAAAACTTGTATGTGTTTCTGAATCCCGTGCTATTATCGAATAAAGGTAGATTCTACCTTTTTGTTTCCCAAGTCTGTTTCGGGGACTTGTTTTTGTGTCGGGAAATAGCTCCGTCGTCGCTTTTGACTTTTCTGTTGCTCGCATCATATCTCTCATCTCTTTAGGAATTTTTACGACGGATCCAGTTGCATCAATAAAGATTTCTGAGCTGGGACCGCACTTAGCATAAAGGCTGAGCTGCCGTTCACAGAAAAGATGGATAGCCAGAGGCTCTTGCATCACAGATTGAATAAAACCGCACAGGCTTCCCTTGCTTCCGAATCTCGTATCTGTCATTAGGGTTTTCTTCAAGTTAAGGACTTCTGAATTAAAGTCAATGTCTGATTTTGTAACCGTTTCAGCTTTAATTTGCCGTAGAAGATCAACTGACTTATATCGCTTGTTGTTGTGCAGTAATCGTAATTTGTTAGCGTGAGAGAGGTCTTCAAGAAAAATCTTAAATCCTTTCGAATTTTTTAACAAATTCTTAGCTCTAGATCTCGCTTCTGCGGTAACTGTTCGTGAAGTCGGACGATCCTGTCGCAACACAAAAAATCCCTGACTCTCCACTTCCATTTTCACTTCTTTCCCTTTTTCTGGTAAGTCCTTGATGGAACCTACAAAGGTCATTTCACATAACCCTTTACAACTGCCGTAAACTTTGATTGCAATAAGCTTCCCGTAATTCGGAGAAGACGCAGCCGAAAAGCTGCAACAAATTCCACTACTCTCTGACATTTTGTCGTTGATGCCTGTCGCCCAACGTTTACTGAGTAGACGTTTCGATCTGAAGTCATAAATTTTTTGAAATTCATCTTCTCGGAATGTTAGCGTAAACATTTTTGGCTGAACATACTCGAAATCTTTTTTTGAGAGGTTAAGAGCTTTGCTAATGACTTCAATTGTTGGATCAGTAATTGGTGCATCGTCATCCTCGGCTTCTGTTGCTGTACTAGGTTGCCTGCTTCCTATTTGCACAACAAAAAACAAGTTCAAGTTTAATAATCTCAATAAGTTGATATGACAATTTGTTTAAATTGTTACTGTCCTTGAAATACCTTGGTCACTGGTAACACAACCCTCAACATTATGGCTAATACTTTCCCCCTCGGATTCGCTCTTTGAACAATCAAAGTCTTTTATTCCCTGCGAATGGACGTCGGATGGTTCGCTACAAGTGGTAACAGGAAGTGAATTCCGGCTCTTCGAACATAGTGGGCAGCCCCAATCTATCTCGCCATTGTACTGCACGCAAGGGGGGAGATCTTTGTACGACTTGTAGTGGTACCATTTTTTACAGCCAGAATTTGTTCCACGTTCGCATTTGACCATGGCCCGAGTCTCGTCATTTAGCTGGTTGCACAGGCAAAACCTTTTCTCGAACTTGGAGTCAGAATACCTCGACGGCTTTTTCCGTTGCCGCTTTACAGGGTTGGTTGGTAAGGATTCATTTTCTGATGACGGCGTAAATGATTCACTCGGCGCGGGTACTTCGTCGCCATCATTATGCCGACGACTTCTTCGTGGGGCTTGATCCGTAGAACTATCGCTACCGTCTTCAACTATTACTTCTTCACTTTTGTGTTTGGGAGATTTATGACGCAACTGCGAATCAAGTTGAGTACGTGGATCGTTAGTTGGTGCGGTTTGTTTGGAATTCTCGGCTCCATCAAACACTACTTTTGCACCTGAATTTGAGTCGTTGAAGGAGTCCAGACCCACCTGCAAGTCGAGTTGGCTAGTTGCATCTTTTGGCGCGGCTACTGGTGAATCGTCGGTGCCATCAAATATGACTTTTTCACCTGAAATGGCGGGGTTGAAGGAGTCCAGACCCACCTGCGAGTCGATTTGGCTAGTTGATGCATCTTTTGGTGCGGCTTCTGGTGAATCGTCGGTTCTATCAACCATGACTTTTTCAAATGAAGTCCGGTCGTCGTATGAGTCACGACCCACCTGCAAATCCAATTGTATAGTTGTCGCACTTTTTGGCGCGGCTGCTGGTGACTCTTCGGCTCCATCAAGTACTACTTTTTCACTTAAGCTTGGGTTTCTGTCGGAATCATGTTCCACCTTCGCTTCAAGTTGAATAGGTGTATCATCTCCAACTGCGATTTCTGTTGCAATATCAGGCAACTCATATCCTACCCGCACGTCGAAAGTGGTGGATGGATCGTCTTCGCTTCTCACTTCTGAAGCAGGAGCTTTCTGGTCAACTACTTTTTCACAAGTATCAATAACTCGTTCTGTTGACCGTTGTTCACCTAATTGTGCCTGATATAAGTCACGCTTTGTTGAACCGGTTTGTTTAACACATTTTGTTTCTGCCAAACGAATATCTTTAGTATCGACGCTAAGTGTCTTCTTTCCGTTCCCGTTTCTTCTCTTCTTTTTCTAAAAAGTTTTCAGTACGTAAAACTCACTAATAGAAAATAAACAAAGAGATTTAAAAATAGTTCGTTAACACAAACCTTTTTCGATATGTGGAGAGATGTCGAAACTCCTTTGCGTTCCTTTAGTTTCCGCTTTCCATAGCGTGGTGTCGTAGAACGTGCGCGTTTGTGTTCTGTTTTGTCAACTGTAACAGCGTCCTGCTTCTTATGAGTACTGCTTCCTGCCTGCAAATTTGGAAAATATTGTATTTTATACTTGTGAAAAACAAACTTTCGTGACAAGATTAAACAATGTTAGGTAGGTATTGATACGAAACCAACTTTTTAGCTGGTTTTAAAATACGGCTGGTTAAAGCCAATGCAGTTGACTAACTTTTTTTTTCAAAGTCCGGAGCCAACAAAACTTTGTGCCGATTTCTACATATATTTGTCGATAAGGACATTTGAGCCGTTTGACACCTATTCTCAAAAATGAAATTTTTTCTAAATTTTTCTACGTTTACTGCAAAAGAAACTTAGAAAAAATTTATTTTACGTGTCCTCGTACCACCAAAACTGATTTATGTAAAAGTTGTTCCTTTCAATGATAAAAGATATTCTTTTAAATAAAACGACCATGTTGATACGCATAAGCAAACATTCACAATCTGAGGTCACAGGTGACGGTTACAAATTTTTTGGGCTCATTCACATAACTTTAGGACAATGCGCATATGCTAGGTCAAAGTTTTAATAGTTACGCCAAAATTACCTCTTCCGAGTTCTGTTCTAGAGTAGCCTGTGACTCTACATCTGATAATAGTTTCTCGTCATGTTTACCAGGTAGGCTTTCTTTTTGCGAGACTTTTTGCTGGTACAACTGCAACTCTTTCGGTGAAAACTTTTTCTTCATTGTCTCCAACACTGCGGTCTGTGCATATAACTGTCGCTGTAATTGAATTATTTGTCGAGACTCCCGTTTTAAATGAAGTCTTCGAATTTTTTGTTTCAGAAATTCTTCCCAGAAGCTTTGCTTTAACAAACATTCCGTGTTATCAACGTATTCAACAGCGTCAATGAAGAGTTGTAACTGCCGTTTTGATCGCTTCAACTGGTTGCTTTTCCTGCCTAACAATAATACATTTTCGCAAACGAAATAAGTTTTTATGCATTGGACTTATGCAATTAAATAGCTAAAACAAAAATATCTTTCCTTCATCTTTCTTATTCCCTTAATGGACTTTAGAATTGGGTTTTACAAAATAGAAAAAGTTGCTTTTTAAATAAAAAACATCTTGTTTAAATTTCACTTAGAATTCAGCTTGTAGTGAACGAGCAAAGATTTGGTGAACAGGACACACCCTGGACTAACTTTTATAGATGATTATTGCTCACCTTTGTCTTTTTTCTCCTTCCTTCCATAAGCCAAAATTATGTAGCTCGTCTTCGACCCTAAAGCAAAATAATTCCAATCAATAAGTCCCAATGTACTTAGAAATCCTAAAAAATACAGTTCAGTCCACTGCCTACCACGCTTCCTCTCCTTCCATTCTCGCTTAACTTGGTTATTTTGATTCAAAAACGTTATGCATTGCACGAGTTTTTTGTCTCGCTTGTACAATGTATTGGAAATTCTTCTCCATGCCACCGGTTCTTTTGTGTGTCCACCTCTTTTTCTGCAATCTTTGATGATGATGAACACCTATTATGATGAAAATATAGTAAAAAGACCAACCTAAACCAGAATACCTACGGAAACGTAAAAAGGCCAAACTCAATTATCCATCAAAATCCTCGAATTTCACTTAAATTCAACTTATAATACGCGATCACAACTTCGAGTACGCAAAGAAGATTTGAATGCACGAGTCCAGCTTGGCGTACTCAAAGTTAATTATACGTTAAAGTTATGCAATGCTTTCTTATATGGGTAACATCGACGATTGACAGAGGATTGAGTTTGGCAATTTTTTCGCTTCCGTAAAAACACAACTTTTAAACCAAATTTATTATAAAGCCATAAACAACAGTTAACTCACTTCTCCATCATTAGCATTTGATGGTTCGGCTTTCAAAACTTTGTCGTTGTGCTCTCCGTTCTCCAGTTCAGTCAGCCATTTAACGACGATATCCGGGGCAAGTATCCCTTGTATAGTTGCAAATGGAATCGCTTCCGTAGCATCTACCCAATTTGCATCCACCGCTTCATTAGTGTCACTGGTAAGGTCAGCGTCGATTTGTCGTTTTCCTTTTCGGATTCTATTGTTCACCTTGATTTTACAATTAACACATAAAATGTAAGGAGCGTTGTATCGGCCTTCGGTTAGTTCCCTTATGTAGACACTTTGTGCCGTCGAAGCGACAGATCCATTCACGACTTCATGATTTATCCTTTGAAAGGGATTACAACAAAACATAATCAAATTATGATTAAAAATTAGTTAAGTTACTGATTTTCAGTTACAAGTTAAACAATTTTTATACAGTTGTATAGTGTGAAATAAAATGTATTTCTCACGAATGAGAAATATGCCAAAAAATGTAAAGTGTTGCTATGCATTAATTCTTAGAGATGATGTGAGCGAATCTTTATGTGGGACAGTCAGCATTTCACTTGACAATGAATTGCTGACGGTATCAATTTTGTCGAAACGGCAATTTGGCCCGAAGTGGGCGATTAAACTTTAGGGTGATCATTTCGTCAAGTAGATTTAAATTTGTTTTTATGATTTGATGGGAACAAACTTCGAACTCCAAAACCTTTTGCAATTCGGTGTCTGCTACTCATATTGATCTGTGATTTATGTTTGTCGTCTTTTGAATCTAAATTAATAATTCGACTAAAACGCACGAACACCAATAATCAGGTAATAATATAGAAGACAAATATCTTTAATCATCTTTCATCCTGTTTCAAAAGTTGAACTGCCGGCGATATCAAACTGTCATTTTTTATCACAACTTCACAATGTTCAGGACCTCGTCAGTAACAATTAACAACCGTTTCGAAGAATAAAGGAAAACCTCAAAATTTTGAAATCTATTCTTTGATAGGCGAAGTAATCAAATTTTAATGCAGCATTTTCATCATCCGGAAACGAAAATTCAGACTTAAAGGTTAGGTACATTCCAACCCCCCTTTCTTCCCACGGTTCAAAACCGTCTCTTTTTTTTAATTACATTGAAGTTTAAATGCAATTGTTTCTCATAATTTGGATATTTTTGAATTTTGACAAACTATGACACTTGAAGGAATTGAAATCAAATATACAAACATTATTTCATCTGTTAAATTGCTTTATGGATTTAAATCGTTTACGTAAGGTAAGATTAGCTTAGGGTAGCACAACGAGCACAACACTTCCAAAATTATAAAATACGTAGGAATTCACCTCCGTGAATGCATACGGGTGTTAAACCGCGGTTTACCGCGGTACAAAAACAGCTATCCTAAACCGCAGAATCGACAGAATATCATATTATAACTCATACGGGCCGAAATAATTCTTTCTTGTACGTCCATTAAAAAGGAAGTTACACATCAAACTATATTAAGAAAATGTTTTGGTTGTATGTATAGATGTATTATTAAAAAAGAAAAAAATCTTGTTTTTCGAAATTTCACCCTAATAATTCAATAGTCGTCATTTACGCATTACTTCAAACAAAGTTTGAGAAATCTTAGAAGAATTAGGAGAATATTTTCCGAGTGGTTTGAGTTGAGATATACTTTTAAAAAAAATTGGAAATTAAGAAAAATTAACAAAAACCTTTAGCCTGGATAATTCAATGTTGGCATTTCCAAATTTGTTCACAAAAATTTGTGAATATTTATTGGTTGAAGTTACAAAAAACAGAAATAGTCGGTTCGATTTACGCTTAGCAAGCTCGTTTGAATGCCGTTAGTTCCAACATCTCGAGGGAAATACGTCATTATGAATTTCGCAAGTGCTGCTTTGTACTAGGTTAAAGTAAAAAAACACAAAATTTGTGTTAATTTTTCCTAATTTCAAATTTTCTTAAAAACATAATCTCAATTCAAACCACTCGGAAAATATTTTCCTTAATATTCTACAACTTCTCAATTTTTTTTAAAGTAATGCGTAAATGAGGACTATTGAATTATCCAGGTGAAATTTCGACGAAATACGAAATACATACAACGAAATTATTTTCTTAATATAGTTTGATGTGCAACTTATTTTTTTAATTTACTTGCAACAAAGAAATTATTAAGCCCGCATGAGTGTAATAAAATGAGGTTCTGCCGATTCTGAGGTTTAGGATGGCTGTTTTTATACCGCGGTTTACATCTGTAGGAATTCACGGAGGTTATAGAAATTCAACAAAAATAAAACAAAAAATTTACTTTATTGGCAAACAGCAGATCTTTAAATAAAATTCGAGGTTAGTATTTCTGCGCCACAGCGCCGCCTGGGCAGAATGGACCAGTTTATAAGCAGTAAAATTTTCAAGTCCCGACCAAAAAATTTTTTTCCAGATTTTTACTTATCTTTACAAATCATGACATTTAGAGTCTTTTGAGACCAATTTTCAAAAATTTAATTGTTTTAAAAAAACTTGGAAAAATTTTGTTTTACGTTACCTTATAACCTAAAAAATGACCTATACAAAAGTTGTTCCTCTCAATGAGACGTTCCTTTTCATGTACTACACTTAGCAATATGGTCACAACCCGAGGTAACTGGTCAAGGTCACCAACTTTTTGCCCGGTTGACCTAAAAAATGACCTATACAAAAGTAGGTCATAATGATGAGAGGATCATTTTTATATATGCCGCATCACTCTGTGACCTCCGCGTAAGGTCAAACTGAGAAAAATATGGAAGCAACTTCAGGATGACCTGTGACCTTAAGCGGAGGTCATAGGGTCATGCGGCATACATAAAAATGACCCTCTCATCATTATAAACCACTTTTGTATAGGTCAATTTTGAGGTAAACAGGGCAAAAAGTTGGTGACCTTGACCTGTGACCTCGGGTTGTAACCATACGGTTAAGTGTTGTACATCAAAATGACCGTCTCAGTAGCTGGAACAACTTTTGTATAGGTCATTTTTGAGGTTATAAGGAAACGTAAAACAAAAATTACCTAAGTTTTTAATCCAAAAAACTTAGAAAATTTTGAAATAAATGAGGTTTTTGAAAATTGGTCTCAAAAGACTGCAAAAGTCATGCTTCGTAAAGATATGTAAAAATCCGGAAAACAATTTTTTGGTGGGGACTTTGAAAATTTTCACTGCTTATAAACTAGTCCATTCTACCCCGCCTCAATTGATCTAACACAAATCATAAACAATGTCCGTTAACTTATTTTTCTTATGGCAAAAGAAGCATGTGATAAACTAGGATTCAAACTTTGTTGTCGTGTTTACTTTGTGTTAGTACTAAGTAATGGGTGGGTTTTATCTAATTCATGATTCTAATTGTAAACTGCAAAATATCAACAAAAGTTTTTATATTTTATAAACGTGCGAGAGCAAACTCTAGAAAAAAAACTCAATTCGATTTGATTAATGCGAAAACCGCAAGTCCCGCATGCAACGTTCATTTGGCTACGAACAAAATAAAGTGGTAATTTACCAATAATAACCACATGTTAGCGTACGTCCATAAGATACATAATAGTTTTACGCTATATTAACCTCATCTACTAACTTGTAAACCCTTACCGATAAATGTCCTCATTCGATTCTAGATCACAAAATGAATGTTACTACAATGTTCCTCATATTGTTGATGCTGCAATTCAGTATCGTCGAAGGTGTCCAGCAAAAAAGTCAGCCTGGAAAAAGGGTGAGTTGGCCTGCAAGCCTAAAATTTCGTGATGACACGGACTTCACGCCACATATGGTGACAAACATTGAGGGCAACGGTGACCTAGATACAAAATCATTGGAGAAAATGAATTCAGCTCTTATTCAGAAAAATACCGAGCACTCAACACAAATGGTACGCATCATGAAGATTACAATCATTTTGCACGTTTTTATCGTTTTCAATTTTGTAATTCTTTTAACAATGCAACATCACTTAACCAACAAATTGTAGCTAAAATTTACATGATTATTTTTAGCATACAATCTTTTTCATTTATCTGAAGCCTAACCTTCAAATTCGAATCACAAAATCGATAATTGCAAAAAATTAACGTATAAAAAGGTAAAGAATAATGTAAAAGGTGTTACCTCATACTAAATTTAGCGTCCCAGTAATTGACGTTAAAAATATAACCAGAAGAGGAGTAATGAATAGAGGTGTGGATTTTCATTGTATTTTTGCTTGAGCACAAGTCTCCGGCCCTTAAAAAACATAGAGTTCAATTTTACTGATTTAAAGCTCTAGGAAATCAGAACCGGTTGTGGGAGCCGGTCTTGCACTATATCCCCATAGGTATGGTTACTCGCACAAATTTAAGTAGCAAGGCTGTAAACAAATTAAAGTGATTTAGAATCGTTAATTTTTTTTATTACCAACCTTATTAGCCAATTTTTGGAAAATCTACTGAGGATCCAACGCTGACCCTACATTTCTGTGTTCGCAACTTTGTTTTCAAGATTTTTTTAAACTTTTTTTTCTGGGAAAAATTTTGATATTTTTGACATGATCAACTTTCGGAAGTCTAAA
>JABASK010000363.1:0-15808 GCA_019776465.1 Rambutanura hunanensis | reverse complement strand
TTATGATATTTTATATTAGTCGATTATTATTAGACAAATTGAAAATTCTTAATTTGAATTTACTTCGAACAAATCTTACAAATACCTTGGAGCGGAATAAGCCAAGTTGAACATTACATAAACCCAATTTATTCTAAATTCTGTCCTCTACTCGGATGACGCCGTGCACCTTTGTCGTGCGTCGTGACGCTGGCCAGCCGACCTTTCATGCAGAATTTGGATTTTCTTACGACTTACGACTACGCACTACGAAGGAGGTCAAACTTTTGAAGCTTTATTCACATTTCACAGATACAGTTTACTTGTTTTATGTATGGAATTGTGATTGAGTTGCCGTCAAGGAAACCAATTCAAAGTTTTGATTTTTTTTTAAATTAGCAAATTACTTAATTTTTAATAAACTGCACAGCTTAATAATTAGAAAGAAGGAGGAGGCGAGGTATTAAATAATAGGTATAATTAGAACATATTTTACATTAAATGTAAAATTTGCCTTCATCAATTTTGAAATTCTTCATTTTGCCTTCATCAACAAAAGCGAAATCTTGTACCATCACATTGAAATCCAATTAAATACTTAAGTATTTAATTGGATTTCAATGTGATGGTACAAGATTTCGCTTTTGTTGAAGGCGCGACAGTTGTAAAAGCAGCTGATTGGTGAATGTGTTCTTATTTATTGGTCTTACCTACTAGGTAATTTCACTCTAATTTCAATTTCAGCATTGCGCAAGGACAACAAATATTACAATAACCTTTGACCTTAGGGATTACAACAAAAGGAGGTCCTTTCGAGTTGCTCCCCAGTTAAGTTATTATTTACGTATACATGACAAGGTAGGCCAATAACTTTAAATTGGGAATGGTTTTCCATGGCCAAGACGCGACTTTTGCGTTGGAAATTGGAATCCAGTAGACTCTGCTGGATTTGACAAGTAGTGTGTTTGAATTATTTTACCATGTTTGTTTTGTTTTTAGGTGCTAATTTAAACTAGCCTCAGGAAAAAATTCTGGCAATTTCAGAGATGCAGTTGACTGTAAAACTTCTGAGTCGAGTCAAAACTGGTCAAACAAAACCTTGGAGAGAAGCCGCAACACTAATTGTGGCAACCACCGCCAAAACTGGCAGCAGCTACAGTGATTTAGAATACTTGGTTACTCAACGTTCTCCAAAAAGTAAATTTTATCCAAATGCCATTTGTTTTCCAGGTAATTGTTCAAACAATTACACACTTTTTTTTGTGCATTTCCGGTAAATGAATTTATTGTCTTGTAATCTCAAGGTGGTACCGTTTCCCCGGCCGATTCTAGTCCACAGTGGTTCACTTTATTTCAAGAGGCTGGTATCAACTTGAACTCACTTTCCTTTCTGCATTCTAAAGCTTTCCGCCCTCCAATCTATGGCGAGGCGTCGTGCGCTGCTGACACCATATCCAAAGAAATTGTCCTACGACTAACTGCTATTCGAGAAACTTTTGAAGAATCCGGAGTCCTTGTCTGTAAACCGCTGCATGATAAAGCATCTATACCTCTAAATCATGACACGGAACTCATTTCGAAATGGCAAAAACGAGTGAAGGATAAACCAGAATCGTTTCTTTCATTATGTAAAGACCTATGCCTATTACCCGATTTAGAAGGACTGATCGAATGTGAGTAATTGGTTAACCCCTACAGGATTTTCACCGAGGTATAGGTTTGACACGATGTTTTACGTTGCCATGCTCAAAGTTTCGCCTCAAGTGGTCATTGACCACGAGGAAGTAGTTCGAGCATTTGTAAGAAGACCGACAGAAAATAGACTAAATTAAAAAATACCGTCACATTAATTTGATCCTTGTTCATTTAGACGGGTAGTGCCCAGGAATTACTGGAGTTGGCGAAGGACGAAGGGAAATTCGGGTTACTTCCCCCACCACAAATATACGAACTTACAAGGATGAAAGACATCAACATGACCACTTTCACAAAACTGGCCAAGCTTCGTCAGACCAAAGGAATCGAACGGTGGTGTCCGCTCATCATGAAGTCAAAGTCAGGAGCAGTGAGCCTATTACCAGGTATAGGAGCTATTGAAATCTGTAATATTCGCTATATCATACTTTGTACTATTGGTAGGTGATGACCTTTACCCCCGAATGCGAAATCTAGAGAAACACTTAGACATGGTAACGGACTCAAGCTTCGCTGAACTAACTGCTTCCACGAAAAATTATCACAGAATGTATGCTCACTCTGAGCCAAATCGTGAAGTCGTTGTGAACATCCCTCCACTATACGGCAATGTGTATTCAGTTCCTTCCACTTAATCGTTTTCATATTTCATGTGCAATTTATTGCGCAGACAATTTTAACTTGTGACAGTTTAATTAAATGCAGTCAGAAATAACTGAGTTTTTGAAAAATCAAAAAACCGGAACAGAAAGAGAGAAGTTGAGTCTAACCAAATTGTCCAGGTACACTTCCACGATGTGCCAATATCTTTAAATTTTTACCTTTTTTAGTTCGTCCAAGGTCACTTTTGCTGAGAAGCTTAACCACAACATCCTTTCTTCATTGGGTTAGCGCCTGAAGCCTTCGTAATTTCCAATTCTGTCATATTCTGAAAAAGAAAAGAGTCAAATTAAGCTTATGAAATGAAGTGTAAGATTTGACATATATCGAAACCGATAGTAATTTGTTCCATACACGAGCCGTTGTTGGATGGATGCCAATGAGTTGGTCAAAATCTTCCTTTGTGGCTCCGAATTTTAGACCAATTGCAAATCCTTGGCACACTTCACCGGCATTAGGACCAAAATAGTGTAAACCAACGACACGTTCCTTTTAGAGTAGAAAATATTAAAAACTCGTCCATGCAAAGTTTCAAAAATTGCACCACAATTTCAGACGCTTACTTTTTCAGCTTTCAGACAAATTAGTTTAGCATAGCAACGGTTTGCGTCTCTCTTTGGTAATGAATGTTCAAGTGCTTGAAAGTGTGAATGGTAGATTTCCAGGCAATCTTTTCCATACTTTTCAACTGCCGACTCTTCTGACAAACCTACACAACCGTATTCCATTCTGAAATAAAGTCAATCAAAACGACGCCATTAGCTTTGAAGTTTGTCTTTGTCACTAAACTTCATCTCAAAGGTCATTCGAATCAATGGCGGAAATGGCGAATGTCAATAGCAAACACATGCGTCGCAGTTGGTACTTACGGAGTGAAAACAGTTGTCGGAACAATATCGTAGTCAGTCAACGTTTTACCACCGCCGTATAGTCGCTGTAAGTTAAGAAAATTTCCTGGTATAAAAATCAACCAACGAGTTGATAAGTTGTGTAAAGTTACCCGAGCGAGAAGACGCCCTGCCAAAATGGCCACTGGTGTAAGCTCTGGTTTTCCTTTCTACTGTGTCTCCAACGGAATAAATGTTTTTGACGTTCGTTTGCTCTTCTTCATTCGTAAGAACTTTACCGGTCCTAAAAAAACGAATTACTTTTGAAGTTATGACATGGTGGATGGTTTTTAGGAAAGGCGTCCGAAACAGGAAGCACCTCTCGTACAGCACTCAATAATTTTGAATCCCGTTGTATTTCAAACATACTTTTCACTGATTGCCACTCCAGCATTTCTCAAATTCAAGTCTTCAGTGCAAGGATCTCTCCCAATGGCGAAAACAACTGTGTTGAATTCTTCTTCCCAGATTTGATCTCCGTTGGATTGTTTCCCTCGTACCAGAAGTCGTGGTGCTTTGTCATCAGTCCCAGCTTCAATCAATTTAACTTCAGTTGGAACCCAACCTCTCAGGAATCTGACTCCGTGTTTCGGTCATGTGTTCTCCGATCATCTCCGCCAATTGATTATCAAATCCCCGGAGCAGAATGGAACGGACCTTCAAATATAAAAAGCCCAACAATTGAGTTAACTTGTCTGACATTTTTGGTAGGCTTGTTTTAGCTACTTGTCTTTTCCATACCATTACAGTCGTATCAATTCCGATTCCAGATAGAAACCCAGCTGTTTCAAGAGCGATATAAGAAGCGTCCGATGCAAAGAGTCTTGCCAGGATGATGAGGTAGCGTAAAGATATCGTCTGACGTGACACCATATTCCTTAGCACCAGGAATGTCTGGATATCTTGGTCGACCACCAACAGCAATGAGGAATGTATCAGCTTGATAAATTTGCTCAACGCCTTTGTTGTCTACTGCCTTCAAAAGTTATTTTGGATTTCAATATTTGATGAATTCTAAGAAACCATGAAGACTCCGTTTCTTTACCTTGATTGTGTTCTGATCAACAAACTCTGCGAATTGGTTCAAGTAAGTTACACCAGCATCTCGGAGTGAGACTCGGTAACCCCAATTCAAAGATTTGATATAGTCAGAAATGGCCGAAACCATAAATCCCCAATTGTGAGTTCCTAGAAATCAAAAATTATTATTATCGTACCTATTTTTATGCTAACGATGCTCTTTGATTGATTTTCTATAATACTAATTGATTTTCGTACGTTCTTCTGGAAACTCCCAACCATAGTGTTTTGCGTCGCCTAAGGCTTCTCCCAATAATGCAGCCTGGTGCATCAGTTTCTTCGGCATACAACCAACATTGACCTGACAGAGATACAACAACTTTTGTAAAATATTACGGTAAAGATATGTCATTTATAAATTTCATACGAAGGCTCGATTACTTACACATGTCCCACCGATACCCCAAGTTGTGCCCCTTGGAGATGGCTTGACGAAGTCAAACAAAGCTACCTTTTTGCCGAGTCTTGAAGCTTCCTGAAAAATGAAAATTATGCAAAGTTGCAACAAAATACAAAATTCGATGTAAAAACTGAGAACCTAACATAACTTCGTCACACAATAACACGACTGCTCACTATCCACGAACGACAAACTTTTACGCTAAAATTGACTTACCTTTGAAGCGGCTAATCCACCTGATCCTCCACCGATAACAATAAAGTCATACTCATTCTTTCCTTTGGGTGTGATAGGAGCCATATTTGGAATGTTGGAAGTAGTACTGCTGTAATTCAATTGATTTTGTCTCCCTGCTGATCCTTCAGTTCGAACAGTGACAATTGACGGACGTAAAAGTAATACTGATGAAGTGCTGCAGCAACTTCTGAAATATTTCAAGGAATGGAACATTCAAAACTTGGTTTCTCCTCCAACAAAGAAAAGGGGAAAGGACCCTTTCTTATGGTGCTAAAATTTTTTTTGTACCTTATTCTTTACTGCGTCACTTCTCACTTTCGTCCTGTGACTTGGTCACGTGTACGGAATGAGAAGAAAGTGAAAAGAATGACAGAAACAGAAAGTGCGAGAAAAGTTAATAAAATTATGCTAAAATAAACGTTACAAAGTACGTGTTGAATTCGGAGGTGAAGCACAAGATGAATTATGAAACTGGGCAAGGACATTCACTGACATTTAACAAAAAAAAAAGATAAAAGTCCTTGAATAATCATTATCAAGCCCCATGTGCTTTTTCCATGATCTCATTACCTTAGAATTCATTATGATCTTATTTTCGGTTATCGAAAAAAATAACTGATTACGCAGCGGCATTTAGAATTATTTTTATTTAGCACGTAGGTAATTATAAGTGCTAACAATAAGCTAATAAATTTTTATCTTTAGGCGTGACCCATCAAAATGACAGTTGTTATAAAGAATAAACTTAATGTGAACAGGTAACGTGAATAAGGTAACGTCATTCATCATCTCACTTGTTTGACGTTTCTTACTAAAGTGAAGTACGTACCTAACTTAGTAGTAATTTGTTAAAAGAAAAATAGAGAAAGCAAAACGGGGAACAAAGAAAATTAAATTTGACAAAATGCTTGCGAATCTTGAATCATTCAATTCCCAGTCCCTCCCACTTTATTGGAACGGGAAATAATAGACAATTTGGAACAATGATTGTTTGAGTCAATTAATCCCATTCATCTTTAGTAGACAAATACAGCACAACTTCGTGAGCCTTGGGTGGGTTAATAATTGTTTCCAGTAGCCTTACAAACTTTAGCTGGGAAATCGCAAATATTATATCTATTAAATTCAACGAGTAAGTAGGAAATTGTAGAAAAACGTTGCAATTTCGCAATAAAAAAAACTTTTTCACTACGAGCGAAAACAATGAAGGTTTTTCGATTTGTAGTTTACTTTATTGCATTCATTGCCAACTACGAAACGGTTTTCACCACCTCCACCTTCAACTGCCGACTTTATTCTGAAGGAATTTCATTAATCGAAAAACTCGTATTGGAAACCGGCATGACCTTGAACTTTGTTCTAGGAAGGTCAGCTAATATAGCAATATCAAGTTGCCCTATAGAAATGACCTTTGACAAATTTTTAGCCCGTACTTACATGCTTCCACGAAAAGAAAACATCCAATCATCAAACTTTTTGATTGACGAAATTGACACAGTGCGAAAGTACACTTCTTGGAGGCAAGTCAACGTAATACTTATCACCGGAAGTCAGTTTCTTGACGAACTCTTTTTTAACAAAGCGACACGGGAGCGCGATATTAATTTTGTACTTAACCTTGGACAAAAGTCAACGTCTACTGTGTTGCTCCACCCGTCCTTTGCAGTCCTCAAGTACAAAGTCTTGTTGACCCTTACCAAGTACAAAAATTCTTCCACACTTGAATTTACCTCAGTCTGCTTCTTCTGCGACCATGGTCAACCCACCGTTGTCACTGTTTCTTCCAATTCGGAAGTACCAACACTTGCCACGTTATTTCTTGATTTTACCAAAAACTTTTACGGAAGGGTTCTCCCGGCAGTGGCAGGAAAAGGAATTCTATCCGTCAATCGTTTTGCCGCAGACCCGGTTAAAGGGCTTGTTCCAGTAAGTGGATTTCAAGTGCGAGTCGTTCTATCGATACAGCGCCGCCTCAATTTTAGTCTGACTATTACCGAGGACACTTATGGACAAAAGCTGGACAACGGCTCTTTTGATGGAATGGTTGGAAAAGTAGGATCAGGTCAAATGGAACTCGGGTTTGGAGCTGTCATTAATTTGGGATCGTTATCAAGTTGCTCATTTCCTAACGCCCA
The DNA here is from genome assembly GCA_019776465.1 of Rambutanura hunanensis. Classification (NCBI taxonomy): domain Eukaryota; kingdom Metazoa; phylum Arthropoda; class Collembola; order Poduromorpha; family Neanuridae; genus Rambutanura; species Rambutanura hunanensis. The sequence goes on along the minus strand of JABASK010000363.1, from coordinate 8,735 downwards.
ATACTTACCAATTTATTACGTTCGTGACAAGTTTACCACAAAGGAGGAATAAGTGGCAGGCTATCTTTCGATCGTTTACTTTAAAGGTGTGGATAGCCCTTGGGTCAACAGCTATGTTATTGGTTTTGCCTGTTTACGCCATTACAGTTGCTAGAGCCCAAGCCCATTATACGAAGCAGAGCCAGCGGGTCGTGTCCACCAGAAATAACTTTTCGTCTAAAATTCAGGAAGGTATCGTCTTCATTTTTAGGTCACTTCTTGAACAATCGGACGCCAAAGGTAGTGTTCGACGAAATGCTGCCTTCGCATTCATTTTCATACCGTGGATATACAGTTCGATTGTTCTTGGAACTGCCTACAAAAGCATTCTCTATGTCCAATATGGTTACTCCAGTGACAGAGCAAGTTCCAGAAAGTTTCGAAACCTTGGCAGAAGCTAAAGGTTACAAAATCTATATGCACTATGTTGGTGGAATTCTTACAAAACTATTTAGCACGAGCAAATCTTCACATTATTTGGAAATTAGTCGAAAAAGTACTCTAGAATTATCAGTCACCAAATGTATTGATTTTGCTCTAAAATCTAAAGCTGCTTGTTTCTCTTACCGGGATAATATTTGGGCAGCGACGAATCGAAATTTCTCAGATCGTTATGGAAATTTGTTGGTAAAGAAGACAATGGCCAAAGCTTTTCACCTACCGGTGGCCATCCTAGTACCACATTTGTCCGTTTATAAGGAAAGCATGGACACCATAGTGAAACAACAAAATGCTATGGGACTCACTGAACGATATGTCAGTCAGGAAATGGAACTGGCTTTGGCTGAAGGTAAAGTCTGGGCGAAAGAAAGGCATCTAGAGAAAATGGATCACATTCATATCGATGACAAAAAGGAAGACGGAGTTGTGGTTCTTACTTTAGACCATTTCATAAGTTGTTTTGGTCTTTTGGGCCTCGGATCCATTGTTGCTTTGATGGTTTATGGAGTTGAACTTATACTAAATTGCAAAGAAAAAACAAAACAGTTTAGAGACTTTTATAAGGTCGAAGGGCAAAAAAAAAGACCAATGTTGTTCGACGCAGATATTAACGTAGTCAGTTTTGCACAACATGAACCCCTCAGTGTCAGTACAAAGAAGATTTAAAAATTCATTATTCTCTCGATTGATTTTAGAAAGTTATTAAAAGCGGTAGCAATATCTGAAATGTTATGCTAACAAAAAAAAAATTATGACGCCTGCAATAAATTTAGTGTGACTTTCCATCCTAGCAGTAGACAAAAATAATTGTTCATATAAAATATCACCTTTTGTACTAACTAAACAAACTATTCATTTCATGAAATGAAACTTTATTTTGTGAAAAATGGAATGAAATTTTAATTTTGTTTTCAATTCGAACTTTCTTGTTTCTTCTACTGAACCACATTTTTGTCTTTGTCAGCTTGACTAGATCCCGTTGCTGTTCCAGAATTCCCGTTCCCTTCTGTTGTCTCTCGCTCCACGTTTTGTAAAATTTCATCCAGTGCTTGCTTTCGCTATGCTTTCTTTCGAACTGACATTTTTTTCTGATTGAGTTTCGGGTTCAGCCATGACACCGACATCAATCTGCGATTCGTCTGTTTGAACTTGCTGAGTGGTAGGATCTTCTAAGTCGTGAATATACGCTTCAACTCTGTTGTTTCGTAGGATACGACGCAGGCGATAAATGCCTTGTAGATAGTGATTATTAAAGGTGCATTTTGTAGCCTGTAGTAGAGTCAGCGCTACAAGAATATTAAAAATATAGAACTGAGCTTCATCGCCGAAGCTACCAATTGGTCCAGTTCCATAATAAGCTAGTGCAATCATTGGTATCAAAACGTATTGAAACAAGTTCACACGTGTTGCTAAATGGTTCTAAGAGTTGAATGATAATAAAAAATCATAAAAAATTTTCGTTACATCCGCCAAAATTTAGAATAGCACTACAAAAATTATATAATTTTCTCACTCACCTCATATGGATAGTTCGGTGGTTGCATGGGGTGAAACCGAGAAATGTATAAGTTTTCTAACTGAGATGCATTGATTCCAACTCCAATTGAATTTAGAATCAAAATCGAAAAAACGTTGATTGGTGACAAATGCATGAAGTAGCATACGAAAGCCAGAATTAAGACAGGAATGGCATAGACCCCGAGTAGAAGCGTTTGCGCTAGCTGAACCAAAAAAGTGTGAAAAGTAATGAGGTAACGCTCACGTATGACCTCTCTTTCAGATTTTTCTTAAAACGTGTTCCTTACAAAGAAAACAATATAGAGTTTTGACCCAAGTTGAACATTGAGATCTTCCGGGTTCATTCGGTACCGATATTTGCACCAATCGGTCAACCGAGGCAGAGTATACGTTAAAAAGGAAAGGCTACACAGTACAAGAAATGTAGACGTTGTGTTAAGCGTTGCGGGATTAATTTCACCGTCGGTAGCATCCATGTCCCCAAATACGTAGCTGGAAGGATGAGCATCTTTGTACCCGACATAAATGAGGGATATGGCCAAAGTAAATGACACGAGCAAGAAACTGATTTTAACCTAAAAGATTAATATAGACATTTAGTAAATAGATTAAAACTTGTATTGAAAGCAATGATTTATTTAGCAACTTACGAGTCGAACCGTCCAAGGAAATTGTTCTCTGATTTGGTTGTAGTATTTAGTTATGTAGGAGTCACGGAGTAATAACGTTGCGCCTTCACCAAACGCTGTCAAGAAAGCAAGAGTCAAAACGGCCTGGATATCAACGGCCAATAGACGATACCAACAAATTTCATGTAAAAATGACAAAACGGCTGTGAGTCCGACACAGACTGAAACAGTGACTAGAAACAAGAGACATTCGTGGACCTAAAGAATAAAAAGACATTGGTGACGTGAAAGGTAAAGGGCATTTCAACAATTCAATTGTTTAGAACGAATACAACGGATTTTAAAATTGTCAAACCATTAAGGGTAAAAGCAATAAGATTCCTTTCAAAAAATCAAAGCATGCAGTGGCTACACTACACAAGAATCGACAGAAGCAACGTTCTTTGTTGCACATCTTTGATAACAAGGCACAAAAGAGTTTTGAATTTTTACTAAATATTCAAAATTTTAGTACGATTGATTATCAAAACTCATTTCAAACACTTTGCTCTGCATTTTGTGTTCAAACAAAAAACAACACAAGCACTTTATATTGTTTGTGATAAATGATAAATACCTGCTTCCATGACTTCTATTCTACAAAAATAGAATCCTATTCGAATACATTCTGCTTCTCCAATAATTCCTCTTCCGTCGGGAAGTTTGATCTTTCGGGTCCAAATTTAATCCGAAAGATTACTTCCTTTTGATCACCAAAAGTTACAGGAATTGGGTATGTCGGCGATGAGTTTTAGTTAAGGATGAATTCTTGTGCTTACATTTCTTGTATCTTAAGTAAAGTAACTTTTCTATCGAAAAAATTGTAGTAGTGCCTCAAGTGTACCATTAAAAAAATATCAAGGTCGTTTCGTGTCGTGTAGCTTGCTGCATTCTAATTTTAATTACTACGGAATATATTACACTGTTATTGTAGCACGTCGCCTGAGTGCTATTATTTCGGAAATTACACTGAAAATTGAAAGATTTTATCTGTTTTCAGAAATGACCCCAAAAATAGTTGAATCTCAATTAAGATCGGTGACTTCCTTAACAAAATCTCAAGATCAGACGTTTTTTCCTCAACAATCGAACAAATAATCCCTACAGAAGTTATTCATCTCATGGAGATAACGAAGTTTCCTATATGACCTTTGACCCAAAGGTTTTGAATTTATCGAAATTTGAATTCGGATTTCCGCTCAAATAATTTTTACACGCGTTTGCCAACGCTTTATATTCTTGTTGAAACCTAACTCTGCTCTAAAGGTAACAACTTTTTCATCGAAACACATGCAAAAGGAACTGTTATCCAAAACGTTTCTCTTTAAAGGGGCATCATGTAGGACACTTTAGCGGTCCTGTTGTCGTTTGACTAGTTAGGGCAGCGCTGCGGGCTAACATACTTAAATGCAAACTTTATCACAAAATCTAAGTTCCAAAGTCAAAGGGCGTCGCGTGAGTCAAAAAACTTGTTTTGTTTGAATCAAAAGCCCTTTCACAAAGAGAACAAGAGATTATAATAAGTTAGGCGCAATGTTCCCTAATGAAATAACAATCCAATTGAAAAAAGTCAACTTATGATTACAAGCTAAAATCACAAAGAGTCAGGGAAGTGATACTTTAACTTATTACATGTTAAATGTAGTGTAAAGCAACTGTAACGTTAGTTTTGGTAATTGGTGGTAAAACTTTGTTTATTCGTTAAGTAAGACACAACAGTGCAGAGCAAGAAGGAAACTCTCCACTTTGTGGGTTTGACTTTGTAATTAATTACTATTTGTTAATGTCATTAACTTAATGACAAACAACGTAGGACTCGATGCAATGCAAGTCAACTCATTTAGTTGACTCAACGCTTCGACTTTTGTGCAGTCTTCTTCTTCCCACAAGGTCAAACGTCAGAAAGAGTCTCACTTCAGTCGCATTTACATACTGGAAGTGCAGTGTAAGTTGTAAGTTGCAAGTTGTACTTGTAACTAGCAAAGTTTCATCTAAACATCTAAACAAAGGGATCTTCCTGAAGTGGGTGAGTCATCACGAGTTTACAAGTTTGTGTTTAAATTATTGACTTCACAACAAAGGACAATCAACAGGAAAATTCGACCATTTTCACTTACGGATTCCTTGTTTTCCCAGGATAGTCATCTTATCAGTTCACTAACCACAGAGATCGTCACCTAGCGTTCGCGAGAGCCAATGTTAATTATTGGCAGTCTTGGAGTTCATAATCAATCGTTGGAAATGACAAGTCATTCAGAAACAACTTAAAAATTCAAACTCTCACTATGAACACGTACGGATCATTGCCACCCCGTTTTCACATGGGAAACTATCCACCGCCGCCACCGCTTCAAACTCAGTTTCAAAATGGATACTGTTATCATCGCCCACTACAGCCACCATTTATACGACCCAAACTGGTGGATGGAATCAACGGAGTTAGAAGACCACTTCTGCAAACGCCAAAACCTCCATGGATAGACGGGTACGTGATATCTAAAGTCTTGTGTCAGAAACGCTTCGTCTCATTATGATTCGTCAATTATTTCAGGTTTAATTACATTCCGTACAACTTTGATCAACGACAATTTCCAGAACTTCCCATGCCCAGAATGCAAGAAAATTTTGGCAGACATGCAGTAAGTCAGGAGCAACAGTATGTGAATGCCTATTGGTCCACCTCCTCCGTCTATGATGCATTCCACAGGGCATTATCAGAAATTGTAAGGTCATTTCTAATAATCTCCCAAATTAGAAGCTAATCTTAACTTAATAGTCTTGAATTAGAATTAATCTCACGATTCCATTGTAAAACACGTATATTGTAACAATAGTAAAGCAACGTTTTAGGAGACCCAGAAATAGATAAATTTCGTCACGGAAATTTGTTAGCAAGAATTGATGAAATCTTTAGGAGCATTACAGTTTGTAGCTAAAGCATTTATTATGTTAGAAGATGAACAATAACTTTTGCCAACAGATTTTGCTGTATCTACACTTATTTCGTTTACAAAGCAAATAACACAGTTTGTCCTAATGTCCTCCTTTGGCGAAAATAATGCTAATGTTGCAAATACATTTCAAAGCGATTGTGATAAGACTTGTTACTTTGTCTTTGTCTTGTTTTTGCAACGAAGAAAATTCGTGTTATACATATGTAGATACTTTGTCATTAATACCACTAATTTCAACATTCATCTTTTCAGCTCTGGAACTTCTTCAACCAACAGGAGTGTCGGCTTGAGCGAAAACGCCGGCATTGCAAATGGAAACAGCACGTCACCTCTTCTAGACAACTTGTTCGCCGCGGCGGTGGCTAAACGACAACCGTTATCTAACGAAGTCGTGGAACCGTTACCGTTGCTTTCAGTTGAAGTTGAGGATGAGAATAGTGGCGGTGGCGTCCTGATTTACATTGACAACTCAAACATTTGGATTAACACTATGGAAGCTAGTGCTAAAAAATTAGAATTTAAGAGCGATATCAAGCAAGATCTCCGTACAAGAGTCAATATAGTTCAAATTACTTACGTTAGCTGCTGCAGAGCGACCGATTATTCGCGCAGTACTTTACGGGAGCGAACCTCCACCCATTTCGAAATTTTGGAACAATATCAAGGAAATTAAATTTTGCCGAGTGGACGTGCAGGTAACTACTACTAAACGCAATCAACAAGACATAAAAATGAAAGCAGATTGGACTATTTGTAAAACTTATAGTAATGTTCCAGGTAACTCGACGTTCCACATATAGCAACAGAGAGCGTGAAGTGGATCAAAGTATTATGCTGGACATAGGCGTTGACCTTGTCACTCATCATAACCATACGAAATACGGTGGAACTATAATATTGTTTACTGGAGATGGTGGAATGGTTATTCTTGCTTTATCTAATTTATTGTATTATTTTAGTTATTATACACGTTTTTACATAATTTTACCATTCTCAGATGACCGCTGTTCGGCGTGCACTTGAATACAACTGGAACGTTGAACTTTGGACTTATCGAAATTCCTTAGCTAAGGTACAGTAGAACATTAATCGATTAGCAATACAGAATGATGGGTCATTTCGTTATTATATGTATCCCTCTCTATTTTCAGGGGTACCTTGAAGAAACAGAGAAGAATCCTAAATTCAAAATCGTCTACTTGGATGACCATTTTGAAAATTTTGTTTTTTATAAATTCGAATGGAAAATTCGAATTCCTCAAGAACGATCTTGTGTTCTCACGTAATGTCACATATTATAAGAAAATATTGAATCGTTCATTGACTCACGTCAGTGACGTGCCTTAATATTCTTCTTTATTTTCAGGTTACGTCAAATCCCTGACGCGTTAAAATCTGAAATATTGGAACTATTTGTCAAAGCATTTTCACACCTTGCTCGAATGCCAATGGCCGGCCGATACTTTAAAGTTGGAGACGACTACTATTCAGAAAAGAAATCTACTGAAAGTCATCTCGTCATTGTTTGTAGCGTAGGAAAATTAATTTTAAAAGAAGATTCACGTAGTGACTTTTTTCACAAATATAAATCTGAAAATGGAACTCAACAATCAAATAATCATCAATTACATTCTGGAAATAATAAGAAAAAAGTCACTTCCTTTCATTTTACACCTGAACAATGGGAGCGTGTTCCGGATATACTCAACCTTGCCTTTTTGAAAGAGGATCCAGGTGATTTTAACACGGAAGTGAAGGCAGAATTTGAAGCATTGGTAGATGAATGCCTACGACATGCTACCGAAGCAATTGATAATCCAAAATACGATTTTAATACAGAAGTCTACCGAAGAATTGAAGAAACGATTTCAATTGTTACACCTGCTAATGCTACTGTCAATTGTTCTAGAAAATTTATCAATTCCCCTACAAAATCCTCGAACAATAATTCTACAATTCATAAAACTACCAATTCTCCTACCAAGTCACCAACTCCACGCCTTCCATCTGCAATCCAAGACCAAATTGAACCTATAATTCAAAAATACAAACCAAAACTTCGATCTTTACCACAATTTTTACAAGATTTGAAACTAACTGAACACGAAGACTTCGAACCTCTTACGTTAGAAGCACAAGGTACAGATGATGATGGCGAAGGAAACTTTACAGTTCAAATGTTTAAGAAACAGAAGAAGAAATTTCAACAATACTCAGAATATTGCAAGTATTCTTATCGTTGTGGAACTGGTTTCAAATGTCGATACAATCATACGGATAAGGAGAAGGAATTTTTTAAATTACAGCCCAATTCTTTACTACGGAAAACTTACAAATTTAAAAGTTGTGATCACTACGCCAATTCCAATTGTAAGTTTAAAAAAGGAACGTCCTACATGTGCCCATTCTCTCATGGTTATTTTTGTACGACTTGTAAAATTGATGAAGACGGAGGTAAGGACTTTTTGGAAAACAAATTGTGTAGAATTCAAAACAAAATTTCAAAATTTTGACTTGCTTCTGTTAAATATTTTAGGGCACAACATTCGGACTTGTTCAGTACCTCCTCTGGCAAGAACCGAATCGGCTTTGCAAAAATAAGCAACTGACGACCAACTCCACGAAATCATAAATTCTTTACACTTTGAAACACGATTAGCAAAAAAAAAACAAGAATTTTTTTTTGCCTACTTAACTTATTTTCTTAAATCGAAATCGAAATAATTACTATTAATATTTTTATATGCAGCGAATTATTAATAATTCGGATAATTCATTTAATCAACTTAAAAACGTTTAGTGGTAGTAGTATATGTCAAGGCAATTAAAGATGGAATCGATGACAATAACCTTCAGTCCTTTTGAACTTCGCGCTTGAGCGTGAACTTGTGTCTTCATGCTAATTAAGTAGTAAGCACTAACAACGATAACCTGGACGGAGGAATATAATTTTAGAAATTTGTTGTAACATTCTCTACTTTTTAGGTAAGAACAGAGTTGATATTTGCCTGAGCAGCTGTCACAGATTGGTTCTTGGCAAGTGCTACCGTAACGAGCGCAATTGTTGGCAATGACACGAGGAGAACGCATAATGCTTGGGCAAGGACAGCAATTG
>JABASK010000362.1:0-15840 GCA_019776465.1 Rambutanura hunanensis | reverse complement strand
CAAGGTATGTATTTGGCATCTATGTATTTGCCAGGTATGTAAAGGGTCAAGGTATGTATTTGAAGGTATGTATTTGGGGAGGGATATATTTGAAGGGATGTAAAGGGTGGACACGCATTTCCCAGATGGAGAAATTACACAATGATTTTTGATTATTTGCAGGAGCCAGCTACTACAAATGCAGTGTCGCGTAATAATGCCGATGAGGATGAGGGTGAGTTTATCTTGGAATTCTACGAAGATGAAAATCGTCAATTGCAGATTCGAACAGTTGTGGCCACAATTCTTCGACTTCCGGATGAATAACAACTGGAAGGCATGTAGAGGTTTGAAAAATGCTTCAGATCTGAATAATATACTAGAAATATTACTTTATTTACAAAAGCTAAAAATCCCACAAAAGTTATCGTTTTTTTTGTATGATCTATCAACCTGTGTTTCGTTATATCCTCCTTCCTATTGGCTTCCTCTAAATAATACTTAATTCATCGATTCAGAACCAACTTATTTAAGAAAAAAGGTTAAAATTTCTCTGAGAAGTATCAACTCAACATAACTACTAAGTACTGAAATTGAAGTCTGGAATTTGAGCATAACCAGATTAAGCAATTAAGTTTATAATGGTCGTTCCCTCAAGGAATATTGAATGCTGAGAGTGTAAAGTAACAAGCGGATCTATTATTACGGAGTTTTTCTAAAAAGAATGGTTTACAATATTGAAATGAACTCCATTCTCCTAAAAGTTTTTACTAATGTTACGATATTTTTTCTTCCACTATGTAAACCACGAGCATGCCTTAAGTCGTATAACTCGATAATACAAAATTACCTAAAAATATAAAGTTTCTTACTATTTGCAATCGTGAAGGTTTACTTCACGTTTTTTTTTTTGTTTTTGTTTTTTGTTGTTGTTTTTTTGCTTGGTCATTACCCAACTTTTAAATTAGGTTTTAACCGACGTTAGAATGAAATGAACTGGCTGCCTACAACTTATTTTGCGTAATAATAATGACCCACCGAAATTAATTTTTACTTATTTTGTAAAACGGTTACTACTAGCAAAAGCCAAAATTGATATTGGTACTTTAAACTTAGTTTAGAAATGATTTGAGATTCATTAGTAATATAATATATATTAATATATATTCAGTTTCTATGACATTCACGATAGCACAATGAAACATAAGACTTTCAAATAACGCATTCGGTATTATTATTTATATTAATGAATTCCATATTATTAAATTATTAATACCAAACACATCAATGACTCAAATCCGATTCCCACTGCATTCGAAGAATTTTAATAATCAACGTTTTTAAGTAGACGATTGACAAGTCAGTCATACGAATGACCATCATCTGTTCCCAAATTTAAAATTTATATCAATATTAGACTAATTTGATGTGTTTGGTCTTGATCGAACTGAGTGCTAAAAGTAAGACAAGATTTGTAAGACAAATGATACGACACTCTGGTCATAGTTGAGGAAAAGCCAAAAGTTAGCTTTCTATAAGATTCTCGTCATTGTTATTACACAAACAAAATAATTAATCTCCGTAACGTGTCTTTCAGAAATATTAAGTTACTCTAAATTATAACCTTTTGACAGTTTAGTATTGACAAACATATTTTAGCAGGAAGCGAGATTCTATGAAGCATCTTTGCACAAATGGGGTTCGTGGGCTAATTTATAATTTTAGAGAGCTTAACCTCATGACTGTGTAGTTGTGAGGAAGAAACTATAAACGTAACTGCTTAACAACGACTACGGTTATGTAATTGTATGATAAAAGGAAATAAATACAATGGAATGACAAGGAAAACTGTCGCTCTATTTTTTGTTATAATTTTGAAATTCTTTGTGCTCTAATTCTTTGAGGAATAGAAGTAGAATCGATAGTTTCCGGCGCAGAATAATATTTCTAGTGAGGTGGTGTGAATTCTAAAAAAAAGTTCTAACTTCCGAATCAAATTCGGTTTTGAGTTCATTCCTCTTCCAGAGAAAGTACGCAGCATAAAAGACGACGGGTAGTGCGAGGAATCATCGCAATTGTGAAAAGTGTCGTTTAGATACATAAAAGGTCAATGACCTCGCACGCCCTAACTTCTTGACTTGAATTCAAAAGAAAGTCGCGTGTCGTTAAGTGCATGTGACGTGGAACATTATGTTAAAAGGAAGATGAAGATTGAATGTCTTTGGTGCATGATGTTGACAATACTACCTCAACTGCAGAATAATGTCGTAAGTCGCTTAAATAAAATTATAAATTTCGACTTATGATTTAATATTAATCTTCCTTTACACCCAGAGGTCACTAACTGCTTCACTGCTTCTCCTCACATTTAAAATTTTAACGGAAGTGAGGAAATGTTAGGGGTGACGTTCTCTGGGTTTAGTAGAATTGTACGTCAAGGAAGACGGAAGTTTACGCTGTATGTCCCTACCCCTCCACGATTGTATGGTTGTAAGTACATTGGAAAATGTAGGAACCGTTTTTATATTCAAATCTAGTCGAATGACGGAAGTGTTACTAAGATTTATATTCCTCGACGAGTAACGTTAAAATTTAAATCACAGTGTGAGTGTGATTTATTATTTGAACGTAAAATTTTCTCGAAAAACGTGATTTTTTTAAAAAATAAAAAAAATTCGTTCGTAAGGACATTTGCCCTCGCTGGAGTATTTAAAGACGAGAAGTGTTATTCACCCTATCGGGCCTATGGACAAGATAATCTAATTACTCGTTACTTATTTGAATAACAAGTACTTTTTTTCTGTTTAATTACAATTTAGAAGTTACTGTGATAGTCGTTAATCTTCAGTAAACGTCAAAAAACGTAAGTGTTGTTCCCAGATTTCTACTATAAAATCTAATTAACTAGAAATGAAATTGGTATTTGTTAGATAAAGTATTGACCATGTAAATTCCTAGCGTATTACACTTTTGGTTTCACACTTGAAATCTTTTAGGAAGAGCGGATGTTGAAGTTGATAAGTATCAAAGCATTTTACTGTTTATATCTATTTTCCTCCTAAAAACTAAATCTCTGTGGAATTAACTCATCTTGTAACTAGAAACTCTCAAATTTGGTTTGGAGTTTTTCCAGTCAAATTCAGGTAGGTGTGACATAGAGAGAGTAGTTACATTTTAATGGTTTACGTTCAGTATCGTTATCCTTCTCTTTTGAAGGAAAAATCAACAAACCTTGACATTTTGTCGGTAAACTACTTAACTTTATCCAAAGTTAAAAAGTAACAAGGCAAAAGTGACCGTTTTACTCAGTTTTGGTTATTTGTCAACTATTAATTCGAGCAGGGTTTGTCCACACTTATAACCAGGTAACTAACGCCTAGAGCACAAACTTTTCTTGTGCGTTTTAGCTCTTTTTAACATCTTTGCAGCTTAGTTGGAACATTAACAGTACTAACGCTAACCTTCAATCTAAACCGTGCAACTTTTATTTTGCAATGTGATAAAATGTGAAATGGTTAATTGAATTCATTACAAATTAACAATTCATTTTGCGAACTTGCTACTTATAATTCTCAAAAGTTTTAAATTTACTACAAATCGAATTTCCTCTCAAAATTGAAGGCATGAGTTCTTTTAGGAAAAAAAAATATTTAACTATGGAAAAGTCCACAAGCCCACAAGTGTTGTGTTATTTAATACTGCTAGAAAGGGTTGTACCCTATTTCACGGATTATAAGCCGCGGCTAATGGGTTGAATTTCGAGTTCGCCGAAAAAAATTTTTTTTTGAAATTCACGAAAATAATTTTTTTAAATGTAATATTCGAACAAACTACTCTAAAATGCACAGATTACCACTATCCGCAAAAATCTAAACGTTCGAAGCTGTGGAACAAGTCACCCAACATGACTCTTCTGAGTCATCATCAATAATATTATTAGTATCGTCAGTTTTTGTTTTGTCCTTAGAGGTTTCCATTTCGCTGACATTTTCATGTTCATCACTCTGAGCCAAATCGTAGTTCGCCAGTCCTGCCTTTTTAAATCCATTCTGTATAGTTGTTACAGTAACATCTTTCCATGCCTTTACGAACGGGTAGAATGGACCAGTTTGGAAACAGTGAAAATTCCGACCCAAAATTTTTTTTCCCGATTTTTACATATCTTTGTTAATCTTTGAGAATGACATTTGGAGTCTTTTGAGACCAATTTTCGAAAATCGAATTTTTTTCAAAATTTTTCTGTTTTTTTTTTAGGTTAGTTTAGGTTTAGTTAGTTTTCTAACCTAACCAAAAAACTTAGAAAATTTTTGAAAAATATTCAATTTTTGAAAATTGGTCTTAAAAGACTCTAAATGTCATGATTCGTAAAGTTAAGTCAAAATCCGAAAAAAAATTTTTGGTCGGGACTTTGAAAATTTTCACTTCTTCCAAACTGGTCCATTCTACCCTTTACGAACCATTCTCAGACTGTAGAAAATGTCGCTTTCCTACGATTTCCGCCTTTCGTCATTGAAACCATGTTCTCATCCAGCATCCACTCATCCCAACAGTTCCTTATTTTTTCTTTAAAAGGAAAAATATTGACAGTCCGGCTCGTTTCATGAATCTGCTATACCACCCGGTGCTAGCCATAAAGTCTACAAGACCGGTGGTTCTGGAGATTGTTTTCGCTTGGAGCCTTACTGCGGTGGAGGTAACCCTTGCCTTCAGTGATCACTTGTTGATTATCTACTGGCGTAGTTCACGTTCATGTTCTGGCCATTTTCCAATTTTTCCAATCTTTCGTCGCTTTTTGTTCATTTTTTCCAATACTGGCCACAATTTTTTCCAATTGTGAACGCATGCCTGAACATGAACACAAGCCTGTAGTTTGAAGGCAGCGGTCCAGCGGTGTATGATTTCCGATGGGTTTTCTGTTCCATTTTAGGCTTCGCTTCAGGTAAAGTCAACTTTGACTAAAACTTAAACTTAAAACAGCGACCTAATTGCTAAATCAATAATTAGAAATAACGAATGAAACGCTAGCTTAAAGTTTAATTTTGAAAGAAAGATACGAAGGCTCAACTATAGGCTACTGGGCACATGCAGCCCTTTTTCATAGTGTCGGGCATTTGAAAGTGCGGCTTATAATCGAGTGCGGCTTATAATCCGTGAAATAGGGTAGTCTTGTAGTACCCCTAAATGACGCTTGTGCTGTATGTCTTGCTTATAAAGTAAATTCTAAAGCGAATTGTAAAGTTACAATTCAAACGTAAGCAACGTAACGTGAGGCCTGAGGCGGAATAAAATATTTTAATGTTTCTTAGGCCTGACTGTTTATTGACAGAAAAAAGTAGTGACTTTGTAATCGTGATAATTCATGGATATGCAATGGCTAACTGAACCTTGGTCGGTGAATGTCAAGGTCAACTTTTTGATGCCAAACTGGGACGTCACGTGTGTAACATTATACCAATGTTACTGTCCAGCTTGCTCCATTATGTCTCAATGCCAATCAGGATAGTAATTGGTGTAGACTGACAGCATGTAGGTGTCACGATAGGAAATAAAGTAACCTTCTAAGTTTATCACCGTGGGAAGATGAATTAGTTTGTAAATGTAAAAAAAGAATAAGAAACCGCCGCGCCCCTTCCTCGATAGCATTGTTCTCAAATGGAGGAGTTAAACGTGTGACATCATTTCCCAAAGTGTGAAGTGTCTGATTACTAATTAATGATAATATGTACTTAAAAAAAAACTCTGTCCGAAGAGTCAGTAGTGGTGGAGCCCATTTCACATCTCTCGTCATCTTCAATTCATTTATTCAATTTGTTAACGTGTCATACAAAAACCAGGCAGCCTTGACTCATGATGGAGATATGTACAGGGTTCAGTTCAACGGAATAGGCAGGAGCCTCTTCATTGGAAATTTCTTTGTGTTTTTATACCACAGACAGTACTGTACTAGTTTAGTACATGGAGGATACCAATTGTAACTTGACAGTGCTTGGTCTCAATTTTAATTAATTGAGTAAATTCCAAAGTGGTTAAAAGTTGTGGTAAAGCTCCTTTTTATCTTTTTTGTGGACTAACCTCCTAATCAACTTGAACCTTTAGCAATTACAAAGTGCCGAGCCCGAGCCACAACCTAGAAGTACGTCACTTATCCTGTTATCCAACTTTCTGGTTTGTTTGACTTTAGACCTAATTTTGCGTGTAAAACTCAATAGTTCCCCATCACTTTGTCTATTAACCCAAAGTAGGGTCTTCGAAATAAGATCAGGTTTAGTAACAAGTTGTAAGTGTATCGGTTTCGTTTTGTTAATTGACACGTCGATTCATCCGTGCGACGACTGTTCCCTTAGATAGTCAATTAACTGACTAAAGTAGTGTTTGGATTTTTGAAGAAGGTGATTATCTTTATTATTTTAAGATCCAATTGTGTCGTCCTGCTCTGGATTACTTTTCTTCTTTGAGCACCCTGTTCCTTTACTCTTTATTTTATGAAGAAGAAGATGCATTGCTTGGTAGTCAGTCATTGTCAATTGATCAATGTGTTTATGCTGTCTTCTAATTTTACAAAGTAACGTAAGTTCACGAAATCAACATCCGTATCCTGGTGTTTCTTTAGGAATTTAGTTGAAATGCACATCTGGAAAACGTCTAGGTTTTCTACAGGCAGGCATGGTTGAATTATTAATGTGCTCAGGCTACTACGTTAGAACAGTCATTTTAGGTATTATCTCGCCTCTTAAATCATTGAATTCAAAAGCCTACAGATCTTATGTGTTCTTTTATTCCATGTTTTGATAATTATTTACATTGACCAACGCCCATGCAGATTGCTCTTTTCTTTAGCTTTGTATTAGGAAACACTAAATATAGCGTTGACAGAGCGTTACGTGAATCTAATGTAACTTATGACTGTCATCGTAACAATACGCGTATTGAAGTTCATCGGTAGCGTTCTGTTCGTTTTCGTAAATTGATTTCTGAGTCGAAGTATAGTGGTAATCTTTTTCTCATGATCGATAGGAATTTTGTCGATAAAAATACGGTTCCAAAAATTCCATTTGATTTTTTTTTCAATACCAGAAAATGGGACATTTGGCGCTTGCCAATTCTTTTTCTTCCACATTGTCATTGCTAACCTATCCTATCGTTTTGGCTTAAATGCCAGCGAGCATCTAACTATTTTTTTTTGTTTTTGTAGGCAACACTTGCCAGAAATTTCCACACGTGCTCCGTATAGAAATGGATGGAGACAGTGCCTCAACGTGGAAACTAGAACGTCAGCAGAACCAAAGTATTAGTCATCAGACGACCCGGGTACTGAAAAGTGAAATTAGGGTTTCTTCTGCCATGAATACCACTAACGTAAGTCAACAAAAATAAATCTCAAATAAAGTTACTGGTAACGCGAAATGGGAATCTTCCCACACAGATTACATTGTGTGATTTTTGTTTATTTGTGTACAGGTAGATGACTTCCCTCTGATAGTAAAAATGGACTCCAATAATCAAGATGATTTAGTTGAACTCATGCGTAAGAAAATGCAGATGAGCGCCGAAAACTTTTCTACGAGAAATTTTGAAGCCATGTCCCAATTTATAAACAATGGAGGAAATTCAAATGGACTTGGGATGCAAGGCGGAGTGACAATCATGCAAGGTCAAGGCAAGAGTAAAGGGGACAGTACCAATGTGTTTGCAGACTCAAGATCTGCTGCCATTCAGGGTACACTTAACACTAATAGTGGTAGTAGCAGTGATAATCAACAACTACCACCATGGCTTGAAGATAAATTGCGGCAAGAAGGATTCATAAATGGAAACCAAAAAATTACAGCAACAGCAACACAGAAAAGGATTTTAATTTCAAATTCATCTATGGCCGGAATGACACGAAGTTATTCTTCTAATTCAGGATTTCCCACTCCTAATAGTTCTCTGAATAATGGCGCTCTAGATTCGGGCCAAGTACAAGTAGAGGAAATTGGACCTGATGGAGAAGTTACTAAATTGGTGACGAGAGGAGATAGTCCTCCAGGACCGCCACTTTCACCCCGTCGAACTCCATTTACTTTTAGAAATTTTGGAGGGCCTCTATGGACTGATAACGATTTTTCAATGGCCAGTGACCTAATGAAAAATAATCGGAAGACTTGGGATCCCTCTTCGGATTTGAAGACGAGGACTCAAGTTCAGTTCAGTGCTTCCCAATCCCAACATATTTTTGAATCGTCGTCGGATGGCACGTTTAGGTAAGATGTGAAAATGTCGAACTACACCTAAATATCAAGTACTACATAGTATATCAATTTTTCGTAATCCCAATTGAATGTCATCAGAGTGTATCCCAAAAGTCTACAACTGGAAATTTTAATTGGAGGCGGGCCTTTTGGCACAAGCGTGCCATAATCCACTGGCTTGTAACAATAAGTGACAACTTTTTTTTTTACTCTAGGGCTGCTGCCTATCAAGACAGAGTTTTCTTACGTCAAAGTTACGGGCCATCGGAATCTGAAGAATCTGACGACGACGAAGATGATGACTTCATAATTAAGAGATCTATTGCATTTAAAGAGAAACCAGCCTTGGGCTATAAATCACGTTTAGCTCTAATGGATAAACCTCAAGCGCCATCAGAAAACGATACTGCGAGTTCTGTTGGCCCATCTGATCTTTACATTCAAGATTTAGAACCCATGTAAGAATTTAAACAATTAATAAACTTTAAAAACTGGAGTGGTTCTTCGTTAGATGCTGAATTGTATTTTGCAGAGATGACTCCAAGTATGTAGAACATCAAGCACCAGCATCTCCTGAGAATAATCAAAAGGCTTACAAAGTAGCACATGAACTGGTTGAAACGGAAAAAACCTATGTTCGGATTCTTTATCTCATTGATCAAACCTTCCATTTTCGAGTTGCACAGGAGAATCGAGCCCAACAAATATTTCCACCTGAAACATTGAATCAAATTTTTTGCAACATTAAGTCTATTTACACACTTCACCATGATCACTTGTTACCGAGATTGGAAGAAAGACTTGAAAGGTGGAATGATGATTCTAGAATTGGTAAAACTCTTTTTATGAATAATTATTTGATACTCGATGAATGACAAATCAAACTTTAGTATTTTTTCAATTTTCTCTATGTCTTTGTTTCAGGTGATATTATGGTTGAGTTTTCACCATTCCTCAAGATGTACTCTGAATATGTGCAAAATTTTGATAATTCTCTCAATTTAATTAATTACTACAAGGACAAAAACGTTCGTTTTGCGAATGTCATTAACGATATACAGGTAATTGAAAATTTAAGTTGCAGTGAATTGGATGGAATATAATTTATCATATATTTTGTATATAGAGTATGCCAGAATGTCAAAACTTGCCGCTTCAGCATCATCTTATTGCACCAATACAACGGATTCCGAGATACCGGTTATTACTCGAAGCGTATTTGAAGCGATTATCAACAGATTCCAATGATAAGAAAGATACTGAACGTAAGCTAGCTTTCTAAAGTACTAAAGGTATTTGTTTTATTTTAACACGACTTGAAACTTTATGTTTACACATTTCCTACACAGAGGCTTTGAACATTGTGTCAAAAGCTGCAGAACATGCTAATGAGGCCATGCGAAGGATTGTCTCATTCAAGAAATTGCTGGAAGCTCAGGAGCAGATTCGGGGGTTAATGGATTTAGTAAGTCCTACTCGTGTGATGATCAAAGAAGGGAAAATTAACAAGATTTCTGCCAGAACTACTGAATCGTCTGTTCGATACCTCTTTCTCGTAAGTCATTGTAGAGGAATTCTAAATTCGTTTACTTGATACTAATTTTCTTATTGGTATATATTTAGCTGAGTGATATGATACTCCTGTGTTCAACGAGAAGTACCTACTTGTCTGGTCAGAAGTATCAACTGAGGGCAAAGTTAGATATTGCCGAAATTTCTGTGTACCAAGGTGAGAACAGGTTTTAATAAATAGGAGTCACGAATTGTTGATTCATTTTTAGTTACTTGTTAAGTAACCAAATGATTACTCCATTAGGTGAAGACCTAGAAATTATTAATACATTCTACATTGAAGACGCTTCGAGAAGAATTGAGCTGTTCACAGAGTAAGTAAAAAAATGAAAAAATACTTCTTTCAGTGATTGTCTATGTAAAAACAATTCGTAACTTTATGCCATTCCTTGCTGACATTTAGTCGAGAGGATGAGAAACGAGATTGGATGGAAGCAATTTACAAAGCCAAATTAGACTTAATGGAACGAAAGTCGTCGCTTCGTCTCAGTGACGATTTTATTCATGATTTGGGTCAACAGCAGCCAGCCATGATAAAGAAAGACATTCAGCTCAAATGTATGTTATGTGACATCACTTTTACAATGTTGAAGCGGAGAAAGCATCATTGTCATGCTTGTGGAATTGTAAGTTTTTTACGAATATTAAGCAGGATTCTGTACTTATTTCCTCGTATACTATACTAGGTATTAATTCTCAATTACAGGTTGTTTGTGCCAAGTGTTCAAATTCGAAGCTTCCTCTACAGTACGCAAATGGAAAACTGAGCCGAGTTTGTGACCCTTGTAAAATTATTCTTCAGGGAAAAGAAGCTGAGAAGCGACAAAGCACTAATGACTCTGGGTTATCCTCACCCGATGATTCTTCTGATAGAGTTCATGGAATTCTAGATGTAAGACTACTTTCTGCAAAATGCTTGTGACATGTTGAGTATACTAACGTATTTTTTTTGAAAAGGTTCCGGCAACTGACCCATCAGTACTCTGTGGATACTTGAACTTGCGTCTACGTGCGAGAAAAGAATGGGGCCAGTCCAAGTAAGTCTTAATTTTTTTGAGTTACAACGTATTTTATGTTACATGAAGCATAACAGGATTTAATTCTTTGCTTAGGGATTCGTGGGTTCCTAGATATTTCTGTCTGCGTGCTGATTTTGTGTTATACTCGTATGCCAAACATACTGACGAAAAGGTAAGTCTCTCAAATTACTTTAATTTTGGAAATATGAATGAAATTAATTTAATTTTGCGGACATTAGGCTCTGTGTGCGACACCAATACCTGGAATGTCAATTCGGCTGGCTAATGAGCTCAATAAAAATGATACGCTGAGTGTTCCTCTGGCTGAAAGAGACCGTTCCTTCAGATTAACGCATGCTCATGGTCGAAAAACGTTTTTCTTCTGCGCTTCCACAAGAGACGAAACCCTTACCTGGGTTAGGAAATTGACGCAGGCTAGTAGCGCTGACCTATCCGGTTCCGCATCTCCAGTGAGTGGACCTATGGATCCTCCTTGTAATGAAACCCCAACGTAACCATGACATATCAATCCGTCTCGTTTTCATACTTTGGGAACGGAATTCTGATTTCTGAGTGATACCGGTTTTATTTCGGAATTCAGTGAATTGTACCTTAGAGAAGGAGATAGGATGCGAATTTAGTGCTTCGAATTTGTGTAACGCTCGAGTAAGTTATGCAGTGCCTGTAATTTAATTGAATTACTACTGTAGCCGACGTGAATCTCTTGGCTTCACATTAATAACTGGTATAGAGAGTATTAGGACTTATGGCGAAAAACAGGCAGAGCATAAGAACAACGCTAGCAGTATTCCTTGCTAAATTTGTATTTTTCGCATGATAACTAACACCCCCTTATTTTTGAACTTACGGATGCTTTACGCAGTGCCTACGCTTTGTTCAAATACAGAAAAGTTGACAAATCCCCCAGGAGTTAATTAATTGTAATTATTGATCTCCCCAAGGTGAACTCTCTAAGCAGTAAAAGCGCTTGTCACTTGTGTTTAAGTTAAGATGCAAAAAAATCAAGTGATACGCTTTGGCTTTATATCAAGGCACAAGTTAATTGTAGGGCCGAATCATGCCAATGATTTTAAATGTGATATTCATTTCTAAGTCTTTTTTCTTTCCTGTTCAAAGGTCAGCCTTAGAAATAATTCTCTAACTTAAAACACTATTAGCATTCTTAAGTTTAATTTCTCATGGAATAGAAGTTAGGCATATCGATCATAAAGCAAGGAAATTGACCTGTGTCGTAGAATAAAAGTACAACATTAAAACACTGCACTGCGGTTAGTACGGTTGAGGAGTTAACCAATGAAGGTTAAGTGGTTTTGCAATTGCGAACATAAAACTGAGAACTAAAGCTATTGAGCCTGCGGGCACAACTCTAAACCATTCGGTTTAAATTCAATTCCGCTGAACTGCCAGTTGCAACACTTATTTGTAGAGGAAAAAATAAGTTGTTAAGCTTCAAATTACGGAGTGCTAATTTTCGTTGTTCTAAAGCAGCGCAGCGACTTCAGGCAAGGGAGAATGCTCTGAAACCAACAATACCTTTGAAGATCAACTTTAGTTCAAGGAAGACGATGGGAGTTACCAACTAAAGTCGCGCCAGGAAAATTTTCAATTTCCGACCAGAGAGGTTTGTTTTCCGAGTCCACGAGAGAATCCGCGTATGACAAAGTCATTACATTTTGAGTCATTTCAAACTAAATTTCAAAATTGAAGTTCTTTTGTTTCTCAAAATAATACTTTCGTTTTTTCTTTTGAAAAGTTTAAAAGTTTATTCTCTCACATACATCTATATGAACTATTCTCGTAACTCTAGCGGTAGAGATCGGAGGTCATATTCGTCAAATCGACCCCGGCCTCATAATTCTGATTCTATCGGGCACAGTAAGGGAAGAATCTCTAGAATTGATAAAACTGATAGCAATAGGAGGTCGCTCCCCATTTCTAATCGAAGAGATCGCTCATCGTCGGGGTATGACAATGGATCCGAACGAAGAGCAAAACGGCGGCGTTCTAGATCAGAATCTAGAGCCAGGAAGAAAAGACCTAGACTACCCATCCCTGTGACACGGATTTCAAGCAAGCGTGCTTATGGAACAACCAAATCAGCACCTAAAGCAGGACCAGGGCATGGCAGCGCGACCTCTCGTTGTAAGGAATATTACGAAAAAGGTCTCTGCCTTCGAGGTGACTTATGTCAGTTCGATCACGGCGATCACCCTGTTGTGCTGGATGATATGACATTGTGGCCAGTCCCGAAAGCACCTTCTGCTTTGAATAATTCTCCTGGATCGTCGTCCATAACTGCCTTCAAGTCTCGTCAAGAACCACGGTTGCCTCAGTTCGAGCCTCTACCAACTCTTATATCACCTTTCAAGGATACACCTCGTCATACTTTATCCAATGGAGAAACCGAGTTTGCTTTGGCTTTTAACATGCGCGGAGACCAAAATGAAAGTATCAACAGCGATGACGGAGAAGATGACATTCCAGCTTGGTTTCGTTGTGCTCCGGATGATCTCTATTACGAAAAAGGGAGCGACGGTGAGAGCATTGCCACTGCGCGTGCTATAAAAATTATTTCCAAATTTGAGTCCAGTCTCGTGATGCGTGCCACAGCTCTTCGTCTGGAAGCAGAAAAACTAGGTGCTGAAAAAATGGCAGAATTAATTCAAACTAGTACCAACGAGAAAGAAAGAAAACCGTCGGGGTCTTGCTCCAATTCGGACTCTCATTCTGGAGACAGTTCTAGTTCTAGCTCTGACTCAAGCGATTCGAGTTCAGAAGATGAAGCAAAGCCAATGAATAGAACAGATAAAGCCAATTTAGAGTTACAACGACGAACTCTTCATCCCAGACGACTCCATAAGGAACTATGGCACAATGATCCAGGACTAATGAATGATGGTCCAGTATGTCGCTGTAGTCCAAAAGCACGACGGTTTGGAATTCGCCATGGATTTTATCCAGGTGAAACTCCATTTGCACCGTGTAATAAGTTCAGTAACAACGTTACTAATCTTTATCATTACAAAATCACTGTAACACCGCTGAAGAATTTTGTAGTGGATAAACCTACTGTAATTAATCATGACGGACATGATTACAAATTCGAGGGATTTTCTCTTCTTTCACACTATAAAGTGAAAGAATTACGGGATTTACCACCCTGTTCTGTCATTCGCTTCAACATTCGTTATGACATCAGTGTCTTTGAAGAAAAACCGCTCGATTCCTTTTGTGTAGCGGAGCTGGATATACTGATGAAGTATTTATTTACAGAGCTTCTAGAACTAGTTGATTTGAAATTGGGAGCTGAAGATGGGCAATCGTGTCCAAATTATCACATTTTCCCAAGGTTTGTCCGTAACCTTCCGGAAAATGGAAAGGAGCTCCTCCCAGTTATACGGGTATTGACTAATCTTGTATTTATTTGAGGTTAAATTTTGATCCTTCAGAACATACATTGTTGTTTGACCAAAAAGAGATGGATTTGCTTGTTTCCAGCAAGAAATTTTATAGATGGAAGGGATTCCTCCCCGTCTTAAGAAATTCACAAACCGAACGATAAACATGTTAAGCCAAGATATTTCAGTTTTGTGGAATTCGGTGCATTCTTGAACCAATTCTATTAGGTTACTTAGGTTAACATTTCTATAAAAGTTGAAAATTTCGTTGATTGTTAAGTTTGATTTGATTTTAATATCTTCATGTGAATCCTACCACTAACGCAGCTATCCTATACATATCAATTTAGGTATTACTACATCTCATCAAGCAGGATAAGGACATTTTACCAGAAAATGAAGTCTATAATTTTCACAAAATGGATAACGAAAAATGGCAGAAGTTTGCGGACAGTCACAAGGGTACCATTGTGGCCAAGTGGGGTATGAAACCAGTAGCACTGCGCGTGGATCAAATTGATCGAGAAGTCGCAGACGAAGAGCATGGTAACTAATTCAATTTCTTTTATTGTTATTGTACTCGTATTAACAATAAAAATGTACATTGCAGATGGGAAAGGTGGTATTCCATTTCCAGTTATTGTTCACTTTGGCATTCGCCCTCCTCAACTTTCCTACGCTGGAAATGCAGAGTATCAGCAGTGTTGGCGTCGGTACGTTAAATATCGACATTTACTGTCCAATATGCCGAAACCCAGTGCTGAAGACAGGCGAAAGTTAGTAGCCAAAGAGATCAAGCTACAGGAAATGAGGACCAAGTCTTCCATGAAACGAGACGTGACAATTGCAGTTTCTTCAAAAGGATTTCGTACAACTGGACTTTGTTGTGACGTTGTTCAGGTGAGCTAACAATTAAAATGAAACTGAAAACTTGAGGAGAGAGAGAGAGAGAGAGTCTTGAGAGAGTCGTGTGCGTATCCATGTGGCGCGATTACATTTATTGCATGCAAGCATCTCAACCACGCATCCTTTGACGTACGCCAGGGCCCCACGCAACGAAAAATTTTGGACAAAAAAGTTTATTGAAGATTTGGATAATACAAAAAATTTGTTGAAAAAAAATTATTTTGGAACAAAAGATTTTGTATTGAAGATTCAGATGATACAAAAAGGTCAAAACATTTTTTTTGGACCGACAATTTTTTTGCACCAAAAAAAATTTTTTATTGAAGCTTTCGGTGATACAAAAAAGGTCAAAAGAATATTTAGGACCAAAAAAACTTTTTATTGAAGATTTGGATGATACAAAAAAATTGGCCTAGAAATTTTGACTCGAACAAAAATTTTAAACATTTTATTACTGGAATTATGAATGATGGACAATTGTGGAGTGGTATACCGGGGACGTGATGTACCGCATGCCCAAACTCGTACATGGGCACCGCTCACCTTACGTGAAGATTAAAACTAGCAATTGTATTTTAAAAATAATAACGTTAGTAAACATTATTAGGTTTTTCATAAAGTAAATAATAATGTTTACTATCATTATTATTTACTTTGTTTTCATTTTTCTTTAATTAAAATTTCACAAAATTAACATAATTAAACCCGGTGAGC
>JABASK010000361.1:0-15840 GCA_019776465.1 Rambutanura hunanensis | reverse complement strand
AATTAAAATAAATTTCAATTTCATTTCTGAAGAAACCCTTTGACGTAAAACAGATTAGTAAAGCCACGCCGAAAATAACATGATAATAATAAAGCCTTTAGTACAAAGTACTATTCCTTTTCCTTTGAAAATTCCATTTTATCAAATTACATCACCTGCTATGGATAAGTTTTGACAAGTGATAATCCGAGGTTTAGATAAATTGACTAATTATTCACGTGAAATGAAATCAGTTACTGGTTTAGTTTTACGGCGAAAGAAAAATGTTTTGCGTTTCGATTTTTTTGTCGTGTTTCCTCCTGGCAAATTCACTTCCTACGAAGCATTTCACTCAAGAATTGAATTGGGATAAAAATTTACTTCTGGATGATATTTTATTTCCTGAAGGTTTTACCATCAATTCTGGTCGTAATGGAGAAAGGTTTCGGTGGCCAAGCAAGACCTTGATTTATCAAGTTGATCCTACTTTCTGTAAGAATAATTGTGACTTTTTTTCTCACTACTTTTGACTTAAATTTATTTTACTTAAATTGCTAACAAATTTTATTTTGCACAGCTAACATTGAAGCGGCACTTATTCAAAGGGCTATGACTAACATCTCGTCTACCACTTGTATCAAGTTTCAAGTTCAAACAACAGAAGCTGATTACGTTTATATCAAACGCGGTGAACCGAATAGTGGATGTAACTCGTATGTTGGACGAATAGGAGGTGAACAAATTCTGAACCTACAGGCTCCACATACTGGGCCAGGTGGTCGAAGTCACTGCTTACATGTCGGAACAATTGCGCATGAGCTAATTCACGCTTTGGGATTTTACCATGAACAGTCTCGCACTGATCGTGATGACTATGTGACTATTAACTGGGACAATATTACACCAGGTGATGCAAAATAATGTGAATTTAATATATATTTTGAAAAAAAAAAACTTTTTAAAGCCTATAATTGTTTTTGTATTAAATTTTATTATAGAATACCAATTTGCTTTTAACAAGTATCCGGCTTTATTGGTTAGCTCGTTTGATGTTCCGTATGACTACGCCAGTATTATGCATTACGAAAATGATGCATTTGCAATTGATAATTCAATACCAACAATTTATCCAACTCAAGATCCGAATGCCCAATTAGGTGGACAAGTACTAACGAATTATGATGTACAGAAACTTCAAAAAATGTACACATGTGAATAATTTACATAACGTTGTAATCTTTAGTTAAAAATGTCCACAAAAAATTATGTAACAAAGTTGATGTTATAGATTTTCCAAAATTTCAAAATAAATATTTTGTGGCAGCAATGTAAGTTTAAACAAAACTAATGTGAAATTTTTAAGAATTCGTATTCACCGATCTAATTGGCTTATTTTCTCAGACATTTAATGTGCTTTGTTAAAAATTTAACACAAAGGAACACAAACTACAAGACTTCACACCTGCTGAAATTGATCGCTCCATTTCCTTATCACTATTGATTGATTTTTTCTCGTGAAATTGTTCACTCACTAAAAGCAGTTATAGTCAAAAGTTAATTGCAATCTACTCAATAGTAACCGCAATTGAGTTTGAGGCGAGAATAACATATAAGTTGTAACTTTATCGCGGTTGAAAGAAACGGATACAGCGGTCTGTCTTGGGCGTCCTATTACAAATGTGGAGGATATGTGTCACGTTTAGGCATCTTCATCATCTACTAATAATTTGTTTGTTCACAACAACCTTATTAGTTTTCAGTAAAATATGTGTTAATATTTGAGTAAAATTTTTTTTTTAAATGATGACGTCTGTGACGTTCATCATTTTACTGACAGTTTTACCGAGCCGAAGTGCTAAAACGGATGGACAAGTGATACTGAATACTTGTACGGATCTTGGAAGCATTCAAGTCGCTGTTCCTACAGTACTGTCAACATTCTCTCGTCCTATTACTTTTGGGTTAGTAAGGCTGATCACATAATTTTCGAATTGTATATTTCATCAAAAGTTCAGGAATTAATTTTGTTCAGGTTACAAGTTGCCCCACTTAACTGTACCCACAAGGAACAATTAGAATTAGTGACAACGGAAATACACAAAAGCAAAGACTCGACGGGTGGACCACTTTTTCTTAAAGATGGATATTTTCTAATCCGAAATTTGTACTACAAAGTACAGGACTACTGTATTCAATCGTAATATTTTTTTGAACAAACTTTCTCGAATTACTACGTCAGCACACTGTGGTATTTTTTCGTACGAAAATGTATGACTCTTAACTTTCAGAATTACTGAGAAAGGGATGACCCTTGAACTCTGTCAACATTCTTGTGGAAATGACCTTGACACCATTTGTGTTCCTAAATGTTGTGAATTGGACAAAGTTATAGATGGATTTAGCAGAGGTTCATGTCATTTCACAGATCTACGCTGGAATCCAATTCTATATGGATCTAAACTGCTACTAACATCTTCTACTAGAAAAATGCACAATGGCAAATTATTACAAATACCTGAAAATACACCAGTTCGGATTGAAAATTCATCTTGGTTTGAATACAAGTTTGAAATTTCACCCTTGACATGCTCTGCTCAAGAAGTTGAAGTTTGGTCGCTTAAAACTCTGCCACAATTTGGCTTCAAAGCTATACAGTGAGTTTCTAAAAAAATGGCTTGGATGAGTTTTTTTTTTAAACCAATTTTTAAATTTCTTGATAATTCAGGTTTAGATTTCTGTCTAATGGCTCGTTAATTTACTTCAACAATTCTAAATGGAGTGTTTTAGACCGTAACTTTTGCATTGACGGGCTACAAAATTATGGAATGAATGTCTTTTACACTGGAAGTCTCTGGGATCAAGTCGTGCGGGTTTGTCCGAACACTCCACTGACCAAATATTCTGGTGAAGTCATCAATCGCCCCAGTACCAGTATCCACGTAACAAAAAAATTGTCATTTTATTCAGAAGTTTTATTTGATTTTATTTGATTTGATTTGATTTTTAAAAACTTCAGAATTTTGACAGCTCTCAAATGAGAGGTGCGGTTAAATTTTTTTGAATTTTTACGCACATTTTGATGTTTGCACTCACAGCGAAACCAATAATAAAAATATTGGTGATAATAACGAAATATAGAAACAATTTTTTGTATTTTGTTGATTTCTATTCTATAAATATATAAATATAATTTTTTTTTCTTGTATCTTTAGATTGGAATACCAATTGCTTATGGAGTGGTTATGTTCTGTTCATTGTACCATGTTGAGCATCACTCTCTTGGTTTACTTTCTATTAAGAACTAAACAAAAGTTCCATATGTGGGTAGTGGCATCCTACATAATTTCTCTACTGTTACTCAACGTCCTTTTTGGAACGTCCAATATCTTAAGTCAACTGGGGTCAATAACCGATGCAACGATGCGAGGAAGTACAGCATGTGTTCTAATTGGAGCTGCAACGCATCTCCTTATTCTTTCTACTTTCATATGGTTAACTTTCCTAAATTTCAATATTTGGGCCACATTTCGGTAAGTACAAAAAAGGAGCCAACTGATCTTTGTATTAAAGTTATTTCTTTTTTTTTTTGATTAAAATATTTAAATTTTATTCATAAAGGTTAATCACCTCACCAAGTCTCGCCATTCAGAGGTACGGAATAAAACGTTACCTAATTTTTTCAAGCGTCGCTTGGGGTCTTCCTGCTTCGGTAGTGGTAGTAGGACTCAGTCTAGATTGGTCAAACAGGTTGGAAATTTGTCAACTATTTTTTATAATCATAAATTTTCATAAAAGTCAATTTATTTTTTTTGTTTACAACAGCACGAAGGACCCAGCTCGTAGAATTTTTAGCCCGGGTTATGGCATTGGACGCTGCTTTAATCTCAAGACAATCTGAAGGAATTCTTTTATTTTACCCAATTGGCATCGTAATTTTTATAAATGCTGCCATTTTTATCTATACAATTCTTCGTATATCACTTTACCACGAACTGACAAATCAACTAAGGACCGGCAATTCACGTAATAAACGACAATGGAGGCTGTACGTTTTATAAAAAATTATAAATTTTTTTTTACATTAATTGGATTTATGTTTTAAGTAGTTACTGCATTATTTTATAATTTAATAATTATTTAAAAGTATTCTGAACAAATTAACTTTTTTCTAATTATGCAATGATTTTTTTAGAATTCGTATTTATACCCTTCTTTTACTCACTGCCGCGGTGTTGTGGATGACAGAATTTATTTCTTGGCTGATGCAGTGGGATGATACAGTTTTTTACTGGATTGTAATTGATGCCCTCAACCTTACACAAAGTATACTTATTTTTGTCATTTTCGTTTGTCGTAAGAAGACATTAGGAAGTTTAGAAGAAAAGTATCCGACGGTCAAAAGTAAGTAATATATCAAAAGTATTTGGGTCAAAACAAGGAAATTGCATTTACGAAGTAAATGGAAGAAATGTAAGTATTTCCTTGTTCATTTGCAGAGGCTTCAATTTACTTCAGTGGTACGAGGAAATCCAAATTAGATACGGAAACTCTTATTTTAAAATCGAATACCAAATGACTCCGCAATTTAATTCAAGCTTCCAAATGTTGCACAGATCTAAAAAAAAAATTTGAAAAAAACCTAAGAAAACTTTAAAAAAAGTAAAAACGGATATAAACCTCAGGAAACTTTGGCATTTTGGAGGAAGATCAAATTGATTCTTGTACTTTATAAACATTATTGGTTACACAGGTTTTTGTAGCACGACAAAAATTTACTACGCATTGTACGTCCAGGAAGATTCGTTTTAGCTAAAAAGGAGAAGTAATAATTGAACTTGTTCATAAGAGCTTTGTATATTTTTTCGAGTTTATTTGTGGTTTTCCTGTAAAGACTAGAATGAAATTCTATGATTTCAACGACCTCGCCGTTTTTCCAGCGGAAGAAACTTAAGTAGTACTTGAGGTTTTTGAAGTATGAGGAAGCTAATTTAATTAAGAAAAAAAAAATATTTCCTTAAAAATTTTTTTTTTGTTCGTTTGTTCTTTGTTCATCCGTAACAGAAACTGCGTGCTTCATTTTCTGTGTGAAATTTAAGCTAAACTTTTTTTTTGTGAACAAAATGAGCCACCAAATATTAAACTTTGCAGGAATTCTTGCATTTTTTAGATTATTTTACTTGACCCAAAGTGATTTTTTAACTTCTTTACCTAAATGCAAAACATCTGTAGGATTGGACTCCATGCATATAGAAATACCATCAGTTTTGATGTCGACAAAGGTGAAAACCGAATTTCGGTAAGTGTTCCGAGTAGGTTCATGCCATTGGTTCAAATTGAAAAGTTTAAATTGAAAAGCTTCACAAAGGGAACCTAAACCCAAAAGTTTTCAATTTGAAACTTTGTTAGTGGAAGATTTACAATTTAATCCTATGACGTGCTTCGCTTCCGGGTATATAATTCCGGGCATTTGTTTAAAATATTACTTTTTTTATCAAGAAAATTATCTTTTTCTCTAGGATTCTTGAACAAATCCTTTCCTGTAAGTCAGCACAACATAATATTTCATTTCCACTTATTCTCGACGAAGGTGAGGAAGTAGAAGTCAGTTTTGAAGTCAATGGATTACTAAAGTACGACTCCGGGCATTACTGGAAAAATGAATATTGTCTACAAAGGTAGGTTATTAAATTCCCGTAATTTTTTAAATTAATTATAACTAAATCTAATTAATTTTAATAGTTTGAGCCTTTCTGAAATTGTGATCAGCATATGTGAAATTTCCTGCTCAGATCCACAAAATACTAAAATTTGTGTACCAAAATGTTGTCCTTGGGGAAAAGTCTTGGACTTTGTAAATTCAACTTATGTCAACTGTCGTCCAGGAGACAACTCAAATATTAATTGGACACCAAAAGTTTATACCTTAAAAAATGCAAGTTACTGCTTGGATAATCGGAACCAAAGTCCAGAGTGCATCCATAATGAAATCCGCGAAGAAGTGTTTCATTATCAAAATACATTTTTAGGCTGCGAAGATGATTTTATAATGGACCGTGTAGCATACGATGATACACCGTAAAAGTTTTCATAATTTTTAACAATTTAAAAAAAAACATATTAAAGTTTTAGTAACTATACGTTTTCGTAACGTTATACAAATTTTGAATTCATTCCTAGATTTGCATTTGCTGAAGATGGTACACTTCAAACAAACGGTTTACCATTGGAGACCATCCGAATTTTGTATTGATGCCTTATACCGTCAAACTTCCACGCCAACGCAACCCCATTCACACGCTGCCTTGGCATGTATTTGCAACAAATCAGATCCATTCTTGGAGGTAAAGGTTCCATTTTTTTCAATGTTACCTAATACAACTTTACATATCGAAAGTGTTTCAAATACATAAGTGTCATGAGCAAACCCAAAGTTGCAAAGCAACAAAACGTCTCATTTTTAACATTTATGAAAAAGGTCAAATTGGAATATTATTATATTGCAGGAAAAAGAAGTTATTGACGTAACATATGTTGTAGTTATGTTTATCTCTACATTTTTTCTTCTACTTACTGTTATCGTCTATATTCTTATTTGGGACAAACAAAATATTCATGGATGGACAGTTTTTTCGCTTTCAATTTCAATGGGACTTATGCTGGTAAGCTATACGCTTTATTTAATGTAGAAATATTAAAGGATGACCTCTGACCTGAGAATTTACCTCCTATTAGCTATTCCTTGGAACAGCACGGCTCATCGGTATGACGCAGATGCGAGAAAGTGTAGGCGGATCAGGGCGTTGCGTTTTTGTTGGTAAACTTTAATTAATGGTTTAGTTTAGCACTTCGTTTAACGTTTGTACAAATTTATTTTTTTTACTGTAAACTTTATTAATTTATTATTTAACAAAATTGTCTTTCAACTTTTAAACTTCCAGGACTTATGGCTCACTTTCTATTCCTTTCGACGTTCAGTCTTCTCACGTGTAAGAAAAAATTGTTCAGCGTCGCTAAATTTGTTGAAAACTTTCTTGTAGCTTTAATGTTTAATGTCAATATTAATCCCTATTCCACTCTATGCTTAGGTCTGTCATTCGATTTGTGGTACACATTCAGGTTAGGATACAACACTTTATAAACCGTTGGCGTCGATACGCTTTATAATTTTATTTAACTTCTGTATAGAACCTTGACCCCAACCATTGGAAGGTTCAAAAGGAATTCGAAGATTCCGAATGTACTTGGTGTTCTCACTAGGACTGCCATTCCTTATAGTGCTATTGGGCTACATTTTGGACACAAAATACGGCCAGTGAGTCGCAATTTTTTTTCAACTTTTTATTCTTTAAAAAGTTATACGCCTGTGTTCCATTTCCATAATTTTTTTCAGTAAAGACTTAAAATATGATACACTCCATTTCAGTGAATATGAGTAACAAAAGTGTCAAATATATCAGGAGAAATGTTAACTTTAATTCAAACAATTTTTTCATACTTTGTCACTTTTTGAAATATGACTAAATTTGATTTGAAATTTGACAATTTGAAGATTTTTAAAGTGCCTTTCACTTCACAAAATACATACTTTTTTTTCTAATACTTTCTTTTAGCTTGCCAAAGCTGAGTCGTGGGGTTATTCTTCCTGAATACGGGAAAGACACTTGCTACATTGCTGATAAAATGGCACTAGGGATTTACGTGTACTTACCAGTTGCTCTTCTGCTACTAGCTAACTTGCTTTTTTTCCTAACGACAATGTGGATTATGTACAATTATCATCAAAGTACAAAAGCAGCACGCAAGAACGCCGTGAATCAAAAACAAACTCTGTATCTTTTTACAAAACTGTTCATCGTAATGGGAGTTACCTGGACAGTAGAAGTAAGTCTTTATAATATGTATTCAGATATCGGTATATATATATATATATATATATCTACCAATACATATTTACATATTTACCGCAATATATTAATATACATACATACCAAAACGTATATACATATATAGCAATGTATATATATATGTAAATCTTTGGGCGTTCTTGTGACGGAACATCACTAATATACATTGCCCGAATATATATATATATAAACATATACAAAACATATTTTGTATACATACTGGTAGACTTAAAGACCAATTCGCAATTGTTCCAGGTAATTGAATACCTCAGTTCATACAATCGGGTTGAAAAGGATTCACAAAATTGCACAATTTATCAACCACCCGGATATCAATGGTTGGTCACCGATTTCTTCAATATTGTCCAAGGGATTCTGATTTTTATTATCTTTGTCTGCAAAAAAAGTGTCATGGTACACCTGAGTCACAGGAGTTCAGCGCTTAAAGGCAAGTCACAGTCGAACCTTCGTCCAAGCTTGAATTCCCATCCGCCCGTACTTAATACCAATACCAATACACATTCACCTAATTTGTTAGCCCAAACGGTTACAGCGGTTACGGTTGAAACAACACAAATTTAATGTAAATGAGCCCTTTCTTTAAGATTGTAAGATTGAGACAATAAACGAAATATCTTTGTTATTTTTGCAGTTATTGTTTCACCAGTATTCCTTCTCCCATGTTGTAAACTTAACCAGATGGATTTCGAAGCTCCAAGTGGCAGAACCAACCAGAGTAGTGTGTCTATGCGTACATTTTCAGTGAGAAATCAAGAAAATTCTTCAGATTCACACTAAAGATAAGTAACATTTAGTCGATTTATATACCACAGACAGTGTCGCCTAAATTCTAGATAAGAAGATTAGAACTGAGTTTTCTTTTCAACGTTTTTCCGAAATTTATCGATTAAAAATGACGAGAATTACTAGTGATTATTTGTGTAAGAAAACAATAAATTTGGTGTTTCACTTATGATACAATTGAATTGATATAGTTATATCGAAAGGTAAACACCAGCTTTGGTTGATAGATACCCAATTAGAAATATTTTCGAATTGGGTTTTGGGTTTAGTTTTTAGTGATCGACTCTTTCCGGGTAAAGCACTGTATTTCTAAGGAAATTTCAGAACATTTAAAGTATCCAGTGCCCAATAGTCGTACCCTAGAAAACGGAAGGACTAGTACTTTAGTTTAGTACTTCTCAGAAAAATAGCTAGCATCTTATCCAAGATACACCGAAATAGGCATTGAATATTCGCGTGTGAGACGTTAGTTGGTGAACAGTCCCATTTTCCGAATCACTTAAAACAAACATATACTTACCTTAGCAAAAAGTAGAACAACGGAACAGCTCCTTGTGCCTCGTCTCAGGCAGAATCACCCGGAGGAGCTTCTTCAGTCTGGTGAATATAGTTTTTGATAATTTCACATTTCACTGCTCCACAGTTACAGGGAACTGGGTGCTCTTCGTCGTCTGAGAGCATTTCTAACTGAAGTTTATAAGAACGCGTGTTATTTCCATTGTCAACTTCCCGATCCATACTAAATTGCCAACCGATTATGTCACCAGGTTCAATGGAAATTGGATTTGGAAACAGAATAACGGTTTGCTTCCAATGCGTCTCTAGATCCCATGGGGCAGTTGATAGTTGCAGCTCGTCTAAAAAAAATGTGACAATTTTATGCAACTTATTCTAGTATTTTTATTTTTTTTTTGAATTTGAAGTTAATTTGAGGTACCTAAACTAACCTTCTTCCAAACAAGAACCCGGTAGAGCTTTAAATTTACAAATGAACCAAATACAAACTCCGTGCATTTCAGTAGCGTCCTCAACCTCAACACTGAAAAACCTTCGATCCGAGAATTGTCCCAAAGAATCTCTGGGAAACGTTTGAAGGTCCAGGTTCCATAATAGCTGAGGATCAGACGCAAGAGAATCTGGTGGAACCTGTAGAAAGTATTACAAAACCAATTCCATTACTCTTACTAATAATCCAGATGGAACGTTAAGAAAGTAGTCGTGCTAATTTACAGTATAAATTTCCGGTTTGGGTTGTTAAATTAGTAGTTTCAGAAATTGCACTAAAGTCAAAACCGTATTGCTTCTGTATCCAAAATCCAATTTGATTTTTCCAAAGTTCTGGGAGAGCACAAGGTGCAGCATAAATTTGAGCACTACTTGGAAATAGGACTCCTAATGGTTTTAGAAAATTGTCTCGAGCAAAAAGAACTGAATCTAACATTGATTCGTGCAAGAGGTAGAATCCCATCCATTCAGACACAATTATATCTTACTTTCTCTTCCAGAACAAGTGCTTCAACTCTAGAATGGACGACCTGTGATTATAATCGAACATGATTTATATTTTTTTGCGTAATGTTGAATACTTTTATTAAAAAAAAAGACCACTTCTGGTGAGTTACTTACCTCAATGACGTTAGAGAAACCGTTTCTTTCAACAATTGTTGGCAAAACCAGTGCAAGGTTGGAAGCTTCAACGGCGATGACTTTTCGCGCACCAGCTGTTGCGCTAATTAAACTTAAAATTCCTGTGAAGTTAAAAAGAAAAAATTTCATTGTAAAGGCATTGCCCCAATTTCGAATTTTAATTAAACTTCCCCAGCATCTGACGCAATGTAATTTGCTATCTTACAATAAGTTGAACAATATTGATCTTACTTTTAGTAAAAAAAAAACTTAACCTTATGAATGCCTCGATAAATTATTGCAAAACTAACAAACCTGTCCCTGCACCAACGTCCATGACTACTTTTCCTTGGAAGTACTCTTTCGAGTCGTTTATGATGTCTTTATACGCATTTGTCCTAACTGTATCCAGCAGCATTAATCGATGAACCTAAAACAAACATCGTGCCAATTATAATAAGTAGTTCTTAAACTTCAGATTTAGTGTCACGGATTTTATCTAAATTAGGTTATAATTATCAGAATGACAATGTTACTCACATCCAAATCTTCGTAGCTTTGGAAGTATTGATCAGTGCATGGTTGAGCTCCATCTTGTTCTTCATTCCTCATTTTTCTATTCGTAGCGGTTTACAGTAAACTACTTATAATTGATTTTGATTCGAAATTGTAATCTACTAATTTGGCCGTCGTGTGGGTCAGTGCCGTGAGTTTTGTCCGACAATGTGTTTGTGACCTTTTTGAAGAACTACAATTTGTTTATTTCAGTTTCTCTAGCATAGCACGGGTTTCCCGCCTTTTCTTCTCCACCACTTAAATCTGTTGTATTTTTAGGTAAATTAACTACTAAACTCCGGAGTTATTTTAATCATTTAAAAGCAGGTAAAAAATTTTCAGGGCTTTGGATTTATTGTAATTTCAACTCGACTTTGGGTGCTAGTAGTACTATAACGTTTTTATTTGAATTATTACCATTTTTTGTCTATTTTTCTATGGCTTATTTTCGGTCAAATTTACGCTTGTATACATTGGGGTTTCAGGAACGCGTACAAGTTATATATTTTTTTCGTAAATAACATTAAAGATTGTTATTTTCATTTCATCTTTACTAGAACTGGAATTTGTGTCACAGCAGATTGTTTGGCTTTCATCTTATCCAGAAGTAACAAGGATACGCCTAAGGCTATCTGTCCTATTCCGACAACAATGAGTCCCCCAGTAAAGACCTTCCAGTTGTTGGAAATAAGTGTCGTGAGCCACATTAGGAAAGTTAAAAATTTTCCTGGATTTATCTATGAATTGTAATAAATTTATATTAGTAGCAGTGTATAGTAACTCATTTGTAGAAGTATGAAAAATATCTAGGTCGTCGAGCTTCTAAAACGCTAGTAGTGGTTTCGGGTTTGATAATTTTCTTCTTTCAACGTAACCCAGAAAGATTAGTAAATTATTTAGGTAGCAATTTTTGTTTTGATTTATTTTTTTTTTAATTCCTTCCTTTTTCTAATCATTACTTACGTCTTTTCTCCAGACTATTGGCGACATGGCCATCGTCATGTCAAGTATTGGTAGTTCTGATTCTGTACTGAATGTCAAGTAGACTCGACCAGTAGCACTCGCATAGTTTGTTTCATTTTCTGTCTGTAAGTTGATTAAAATATATTTTAAAGTTTAACCAAAAAACAAAAATAAAAATAAAATTTAGAACAAAAATTGTATTTCCTGTGAATTACTGGTAAAACTTCGAGTAGGTGCAGCTCAGTTTCCAGAACTCCATTTTTCACCAGTGACGCATTAAATACATCCGTATCCGTAATTGTCGGTATAGGTGTCGGNGTGAATTACTGGTAAAACTTCGAGTAGGTGCAGCTCAGTTTCCAGAACTCCATTTTTCACCAGTGACGCATTAAATACATCCGTATCCGTAATTGTCGGTATAGGTGTCGGTGACCAAATTCGTGCAGCTACGCTCTCAGTTAAATCCCCCTGCACAGCCTGAAAAATTTTCCCAGGAATTTTATTAAAATTTTACATGAACAAAACAAGTGAAAACCATAACTCTTTTAAATAAATTAAGAACAATCCTCGAAAAAATTTGACCATTTGAATCAATAAATCAATAGCCAACAGCCAGAAAGTCATTTTAATAAAACCGAGGAGGAGGTACCAACCAATAAAAGTATTTTGCAATAAGTTAAAAAAAAAATTTAATAAACTTACAAAATGAAATTCAATTGGAATCAGAGTTTCATTTCCGCCGAATCCAAAGAAAAGTACAACAAATATAAATAGAGCAGAACCACTTGCAACGCCAATTGCAGCGTATTGCTTTATCGTGCTGGAGTCCATTGTGCTAGAATCAAACTGATCGCTTAAAAAATCAGATGCCTTCAAGATATTGATTCAAATAAAATAAAAAGTAGTACGATATTCTGCAGAAAGCATGGGCGTGTCCAAAGGAAAATGCCAAGTATGACGCTATTTCATAAAGTAGTACATTTTAAAAAAAAATGTGCCTTCTAAATAATTTTAGCTTACTGGAAGTGTTTTTGTGCCCAAATGCCGAAGTTCGATTCTAGACCTTGATATCAATTGAACTTTGCAACTTTTGCAGTATAGGTCTAACACGAAATGCTGATAACTATTGTATCTTGTGGTTTAATCGTTGTTGGCTCTATTTTTGTCTTGCAAGGCGTTATGCTCAATTTTGCACTACCGTTTATCATACGTGTAGGATTGCCCAGTGTAAGAAAACTTTTATGAAACAATTTACATTTTTAACATAATATAAATCAAAATTTTAATTTGAAAATTTATTTCAGAAAATTTATATCAGAAATTTTTATAATTTCCGTTGTATACTAACTTTTAATTTATTTCGTCAATTATGATTAATTCTGTTCATTTGTATCTGTAGGCTTTGCAAATGCTACCATTTAACCTCAACCTTCCCATTTGGACAAATTTCCCGTATCCTTTGGCCCTCGTCGCTCGCGTTATCTCGGCATCACATCTGCCACCAGTGGTAAGATTGAGAAATTTGAACGTTAAATTCGAGTATGCTCAAATAAACTAGGTCTGGAACAAGGTTATTTGATAGAGAAAAATCTCTTACAAGGTTGTTTCAAAACTCCTATTTTTTTAATCTTCTTGAAAAATTTGCACTCTTTTTAAGTCGTTCCTCTGACCATGAGCTTGTTTCTATAGGAATTTGAAGTTGAATTAGAAAAATGAAGTCGTGAATATTCAGATTCGCAGAAATTTCGCAATCATATTTTTATTTTTTCCTTAACGTATCATCCTTCGGAGCTTGGTAGAAATAAATCTTCGACGATAAGTCCTTGCAACTGTTTGCTGAAAGGCGACAAGAACCTAACCGACACTTCTTAACCATGTTGAGAAATTTTTTGTAATAGTTGATAGGAGATTTCCTTATAAGTAATTGAACTTATTTGAGAAATTTCAAATGCGAAACGATAATCAAATTGCAGTAAACCAAATAAGGTCCCAAATTGTTTTTTATTGTTTTTTTTAAAAAAAATCGAGTTTTGAAACAACCTGTTAAAATACATTTTTTTACGTTGTCAAGGAACCTTGGCCTGGAATAATAACAATATTAATTTATTATATTAATATTAACATATTTTTAAGAACGCAACTATCGGTGGGGGAGAACTGCAACTGGAGATAGACGTAAGCACTTGGGAAGATGGCGGGAAACGTACCGAGTCGCTTCGCCTTACACCATTCGTTTTTATGCAGGAGGTATATTCTGCATGACTAATTAATAATTTATTAGTCTTACTGTGTTTTATCTGTGTTACGTTGTGTCGTTCCCTCTGTCCGTGGTACTAAATGACCAAAGTGTAGAAACGATTAAGTTACGAACGTCAAAGTTAAGTAAATTTTGAAAGAAATTTTTTCATTTTTTTTAAACAGTCTGGTGCAATTACGTCGATTCAGCATTACAAAACGATAATGGGACACTACAGTTGGAGCTTGTGGAACTTCTTTTCATTCATTTGTGTGCTAGTCGGAATTTTTATTTTTGGCATTGCAGCAGGAACAGCTTGGAAGTTCAGACAAAAAGTTATTCCAAAAAAATAAAAATCAAAAGAATTGATCATAACTAAAATGAAATCAGCGAAGTAGTAAACTTTATAGTGGCGTCTCTAATTTCACTTTCCGTGGTAATCACTAGGTCATTACAACTAAAGGAACCAAATTTTCATTAAATGTTGTTCCTCCTATTACATAGCAATAAAAATACAATAATTAAATGATCTTAACTAAACCAGGTTGTATTTATTTTCTTGGAAAAATAAATTTTCAAGAAGGCGAAACTATTTTTCAACAATAATCATTACTGGTAATGTAACATTTAGTTATTTACGTCAGAAATTTGTCAAATGCAAATGTTGAGAAATTTAGGTTTTTCTCAAACATCTGCGGCGGGAGTGATTGATATGAATCTAACCAAAACCAATAAATTATGTGAGCAACGATAACGAAACAGATGACAGGCAGAGGCAACCAGACAAGACGACATCGACAAGAGGAGACGACAAGAGATAACAGAAAGAAAGAAGGACTGAAACGGATAAACAGAAGCAATTTGCACAAATTTGCCAAAATCAACAAGAATAAGAAATATGGAGGAGAAAAAGTCAATTCACTCAATTGAATTCTGAGGTGAGTTTGTAAATTTATAATTTTAACAAGGGTTTTTTTGTGGTTTATGAGGACCAATTGTCAGCTAGGACGGCACGTGTCAGTGTGAGTCCAGTTTCTGCGTCATCATAATCATTTGGAATTGGAAATTCCAAGTTGGAATTGAAACAGTATGTTACGGCATACTTTATTAATTCTTAATATAAGTTATTCAAAAAGTAATAGCTATCTCAAGCCTAAAGTGTGTTTCTTAGGAATTACCTTAAGTGATGAGATGACGGCATAACCTTGGTTACGTTAGAAAAATTCGTTTGACTTCTTTTTTAATTGGTCAGTAATCACTAATCAGTGATATAAATTTACAGTCGGTTCGTTGTCCCTCGTCCAATTCTTCAGCTGCTACGTTCGTCTACCTACATCATTGCACATTGCCTTCGTCACTACTCACCTGCGATTACTGGTTGTCAATTGATATGACTGCACCTGACGTTTATAAAGGTAAGTTTTTTTTTCATAGTTTTATAGACAACACATGAATATCATTGTGGAGAAGATTGGTTATGACTATGAGAGTAATAAGATATGCACAGGAGCACAGGTCAGTAATTAATACTACTTCATCAACAAAAGCAGTGGATCGAAAACAAGCGGTAGGGCCCTGGGCGTGGTGCGGGCCTTGCCGTAATTCTTATTCCAATTTGTATTATATTTTGCTAAAGGAAATTATTATTGTTTCATCCAGGTTGTACTTTACTACCAAGTTTAGGAACTTGGCACTACCGTGCAGAAGGGAATTCCAACATCGTCATTGCCCTCAACAAGGCAAGTCAATATGGATTGAAGCAGTTCCATATTC
>JABASK010000360.1:0-15853 GCA_019776465.1 Rambutanura hunanensis | reverse complement strand
TATGTGTCTCCCGTCTCTCATGTTTGCATTAGAAATACACGTATTTGTGTCATTCGGACTAAACGGGTTTAACGTTCAAATAACACTACTGGTCGTGGGATTCATGTGGACTGCTCAGCAATTTACGACAAATAGAACATTTACTAACTTTGAGATAGCGCGAAGTGTATTTCCTTAAGTTCTAAGGAAATACACTTACGGCTACATCGTATTCCGAATGTGTTAGGCAAAACTAAATTGGAAATGACACTTTCGACAACGGTACAATGTTTAGCAACATGGTGCATGAACTGGTTGTCCTGTGTAAAGTGCACAAATTTGTGCACAAATTTTGTCGAGGGGTTATGTTTATGTACTATGTTTGTTAGTAGTAACTTGAACTTTTGTTGAATGTAACGAATAAAGGAGGATGCAACAAATTCGCTGAAAGAAGTACGTAGTTGCATGAATAAAGAAAATGCAAACGAAAAACCGTTTTACACGCCTCTGTTGTGTTAGAGAAGGTCATGAAAAGCCGACCTTTTGGTTGTTTCTTATGTTAGTTTAAAGTTTAGTAATGTCAATGTGCAACACAATAAAATTTTCCAACGCAACCACGAAAACGGTGCACATGTTTGTGTTGTGGTCCCATCCGCATCCCAATCCCGAACAACCTGTTTTTCTAGGCAAACAGCGGGCATTTTTTATGTTTACAAAAAATTCGCATTCGTTGAAACTGGTACTAATAATCAATGTACTACCGATAGTAGTGTAGTGAAAAGAATAGTAAATTATTAAGACGTTATGGATTTCGTCTATTATGACATAGGAAATTAGCACCAAATAACTGACTGAGACCTAACCAAAAGGTGAGTGAACCAAAAAATTGTTCACATGTCCGTAACAACGCCGCACTGGTAAATAGGTTTTATCACGTGGGTTTTTTAAACCGCTGACGCTAGCATTTAATATTGTAACGAACACTTGAAGGGGGAAAAAAGCCCTGCCTTTGAAGGCGTTAATAATGTCCGTGGGACGGCGATGCGGAGCAAAACACATAGTGACATAGTTCCACTTCTATCGAATTAATCATTAAACTTAACTTAAAATTAACTTGACTTGAACTGAAAAAATTATTAGGAAATTACTCCCTTAACTTTTCAATTAGGCAACCTTTTTTGTATCTTCCAAATTTTCAATAAAAATTTTGAAAACAATTTCTTTATTGGGGTCCATTTTTTTGTATCTTCCAAATCTTCAATAAAAAAAATTTCTTTTTCCAAAAATTTCAAGGGCTATTGTAATAAAACCTTGTTATTTGAACATTTTGTCACTACTAACTTA
Source organism: Rambutanura hunanensis (assembly GCA_019776465.1). Classification (NCBI taxonomy): domain Eukaryota; kingdom Metazoa; phylum Arthropoda; class Collembola; order Poduromorpha; family Neanuridae; genus Rambutanura; species Rambutanura hunanensis. Next base: position 14,530 of record JABASK010000360.1, on the reverse strand, counting down.
AACTAATTAGTTAATGAATGAATGAATAAGTATTTAGGTATTTGATTTGGCTCTACAAAAAAATTGATCAAAAAAATTTTTTTGAACCAAAAAATTTTTTATAGAAGATTTGGATCAAGGCATACATTCCCCAGTCCCCAGTGGGGGTTGGGGTGGGGTTTTGGAGGCCAATCTCCGGGGAGAGCATAGCGATTCTGGGTTTTTTGGCGGCGACCAAATGGATAGGCATTTTAAGCGCGAACCATCTTTTCTTAACTTAAAATTCTTATAACGCTCCTAAAAGTCTCAAACAAAATGGCGCGAAGCGCTAAACCCCGAAATACTACTTTTAGGTTGGACTTCTTTGGTATTCTACGCAGAAAGGTTCTGTGGCGCTAAGTAATTGATTGATTTGATTGTGCCGTGGTAACCTTCGAGCATCATAAAAAAATTCGGCAAAAATTCATGGTTTATGATGTCCACGGTGAACTTTTCAAAGATGTTTACTTTCGAGGTGACTGGACTTATAGGTGCATGTTAATGGATTACTGTAGACTTTTTCTTCGTTTTCTAGAATCTTGTGCGTGTCCAGAAACAAGGCAGGTCAATGATGGTCATCAATGTGTAAGGTCATGCGCATTCTCTATTCCTAAGAAAACCGGTCTGGCTTGGAGTACATTTTTTGGCCTAATTACTTTTGCCTACGTAACGTATTTCTTCGTTTTGATGAACCAAGTGAATTACTTTGGAGCGGACTGGATTATGATATTTCAGAATATGGTCTTGCAAGGTGCTGTTTTCTGCTTAGAAGTAGTTTACTATTGTAACCACCTTCGAAAAATGCCAGCCGATTCAAAATTACCAAGCAAACATGAACTCGATCTACTTCTACTAGTTTTCCCTTTACTTCCTTACGCAGTTAACCGTATATTAATAGGTTTTCCGAAAATTCTTGGACTTTTTCCCGAGTCTCCAGAACCGTTGTGGATGATAGCGGTTCAAAGCATTTACGGTGGATTTCAATGGATTCAAGTAGCGTTTCAAGCAATTTTTGTTGCAGAACTTTTTTGTACAAAAAATAAACAAGCTACATTTAGTCAGTCTAAATATTTTTTCTTGGTATTAGCTGTACTTAATTTCTATACTTGGTTTAGCTTGACAATCGAATCTCCTTTGAAAACAATGCACGGACTGATAACAAGTAATGGTGTTTATGGAATTTCAGGTACAATTTTAATAGTTTACGGTACGTTACCATTTGTGTTGTTTAATTTTGCTCATGTAACAACTGTTTTTCTAGAATTGTATTTCGAGCTCAAATTATGATTATACTGTTTTAGAATTTACGAAATTTCTAATAAAGCAATCAAACAATCAATCAAAATGTAACTGCCGGTTTTTTTAAAATTGTTAGATTATTACATTATTTTTAAAGTTAAATTTGTCAATTTTACCTTGTGGTGAAATTTTTTAAAGTTTTAGGAATATAGTCTTATTTCGGATACAAATTTAATATTTTTAGTGAACGGAAACATAATTACAAATGAGTTAAAATGAAGGTCAGTGGGACGCGCTGACTAGTAATCCACCAAAAGAATTCAATTACTAAAAGTTTCCAAAGTTTCACTTTGCAGACATGCACTAACGAAAAACTTAAAAAAATAATAATCATTAACTTCGATATCCAGAACGAGGAATACAAATGCAATCGGAGATATTGGGTCATCAGGAAGTCATCGTCTGGAAACAATTTCTTGAATCCTCTGCACTGTAACTGAACCTTTGACTACTGGACTAATAGAACATTTTGGTAGAAGATGAGAATCTGAGTACACGAAAAGAAAGTTCGAGTGTCAAAAATGTTTGAAGCTTTTGATCACGGATGAAAAAGTCGAGAAGATTCAACTGATAACATGTATTCTTTGCAAAAAATAATTAAAAACCTTTTCGAACTGGCTTCAGTCTCGACCAAAAAAGAATTTAGAAAACTTGGAAACTTATTTTACAACAGATTCAAATACTAATTACATTGAATGCGTCTGATGATGAAAGTCTAACATCTTATCTAAAATTCTAATAATAACTTTTTTCTTTGTTGAATTCAACTTTGAGTAGAAAAAAAAAGTTTATAGTGAATACTGGCCTCAGCGCAAAAACAACATTCGCTGTTATTAAATTGGAATTAAAATTTCTTTAATATTAGCGCCTTTCATGAAACACTAACGTTGCTTACCGTGTCTTACTTCCTACGTATAATTTTTTTTAACTAAAGCATAATTCTACCAGCATATTGTGAATTAGTAGTTATAAAAGTTGTCCTTTAGCTCAGCCTCTAATAAAATCAATTGCTTGATCAAAAGCCGTCACATTTGAAAATGAATCTAAATATGTATATCTAAATAAAAACAAAACGACACGAATAAAGTTTAATGAGAAGGCGGAAAGTCAAAGATTTGGTAGTAACAAATTCTTCTAAACCATTTTCTGTGCGGCCAAGATAGTATTTTAATAATACCAACTCGTTAGTTTGCTAATCAATGTCTAACATATTGTGATGAACAATGAAAACAAAAGGAAATTTGTGGATTATTTCTGCATGCGGGGTAAATATTTAGGCAAGTTATTATGCTGGAATTCTCACAAGTTAATACCAACACCAACTTAAGCGAAATCTCAAGATGACACGTTGTTACTGTTGGTATTCTGGGCTCGCTGAATATATAGCTGAAGTAACTTTAATTTTGATCCACTCAGTGAAGACAAGTACGGATCCAATTCGGCTCCAATTCTGAACAAGTATAACAAATCGACAAATTTCATCAGCTCCCAGCAAAAGTCAAGGTTAAAAAATGTGTTTAAAGAATTACTTGGGATGTAGGGCAACAATTGCAAACACGGCTGATTTCCTAACCGCAGAATCTGGATGATCATAGGCACTCACGAGGGCATTCATTACATCAGGCAACAGTGCTCTTAACTTTGATAATTCACAAGTTTCCGTAAGGCGTTGTAACATTTTAATCGCCAACTAAAGACAAAAAAGTAAAACAATTGCATTGGAATATGAAATTAAAAAATTTAGTTTAAACACATTGACTTGTGACTTACAATTATTACAGTTTACTTAATTTCATGTCAATTATTTTCAAACCTGATTGATTGGAAAGTCCTTGTTGAGCACAATAGGGCAAACAGCGCGTGCCACCGTTTCTGGAGGGAAATTGGCCGCTAAAGAAAGGGCACAGGCTTCTGCCCATTTCGTAACATCTCTGGGGTGTTCCGTTGACTGCACTTCAGTTACCCGTACTATAAAAAGTTCAGTGTATTCTGCCAGGCAATCCGCCAAACCTCGGCGATTACACAAATCTTCTAAACAAGCAAAGCACCGTGCTTTTTCTGGACTCGTGCTTTTGGTCGATGTGAGCGCATTGAAAAGAATTTTTAGTAGTTCTCTATCGGTCATCAAAAGAACAGTTTATGCAAAAATAAACTTCAAGTTGCATAAAAAAACCAACAATGTGTCAACTTACTTATGACATTGAATAATCACCTCATCTCTCGTCTCTTTCATTGTATTCTGAAGCTCGTCTATCATCGCCGTTCGTTCATTTGGAAGCATGACTGCCATGCGACTTAAAAGGCGTAACATGTCCGATTCGCTATGATTTTCAGTTAGCCGAAGAGATTGAATGTCTGAAGTAATGGAACTAAACAAAAATAATTCAGCATGTTACACGTCACTCATACAAGTTTAAAGTCTATTTCGTTAGTAATTCAATTTTTGACTTACTTCCATCCGATATCTACTGTGTCTTCAGTCCGTTGTGGTGTATCAGGTTGTGATCTCTGATTTTCTAAAATAGCTTTGGCTTGATCTTGCTTGTGATGTGGAAGTTGTCCCAAGACGCGTGCCATTTGTGGTGCCGTCATGTCGAATAGGGACCGAAGAACTTCTTGAGATGTCCTACGTAGTTCTTGCGAACGCATATCACCACTCCAATCTTAATCAATAAAAAAATAGGCTAAAAACTTTTGCATATCGAAAAGTAGATAAAAAACAACAACTTTGTATTGTTCAATTTTTACCAAGCAGTTTGTCCACTAGTCCAGCTAGTTCGTTTACTTTCACAGGGAAAGAAATGGCAGAGAGGTTGAACAAGTGAAGCAGGGCCGCATTCCTGGACCGGGAGTTTGGTGTTTGCGTCGGATCGCAAAGGTAGTGCGCAACGGCTGAGAATTGAAGGTCAGGTGGCATTTCTTTACTATACGATAAAAACATGTAACCAATCAAAATCTTTTACTTTTGGGCTTTAGGTTACTTGTCACTTTTCTGGACACGCATGTTATAAGTAAACACTTACATAATTATATCCAACGTTGTCATCAACTTCGTATGGACGGACGTAAGAAGATCAGATCCCAATTTAGTAAGAACACGATTCAATAAAATGGTTGTGAAATCCACCAAATCTCTTGCGTGTCGTAATAGAACAGCATGCAGAACATCCAAAAATAAACTCAAAACTTTTGTATGAGCATCCATAAATATTCGGCAGAATGTTTGACCTATTCACATAAAAAATCAAAACTTAAGTCCTCACATGCTAACAAGACAACCTTCACGAGTGATCAATTTACCAATTCGATTGAAGTATTGGACTGGTATTGAGCCATATCGTTGTAAGTAGTTATTCATTCCAAGAAGTCCATCTTTTCTCTCAGACCATTTTGCACTTCCGCATTTATTCAAAAGCTCTTCCAAATTGTCCTAAATTTCAATTAACAATTTAAAAAAAATTATGAAATTGGTTCATTTGATTATTAAGCTTACTTCTGCAAGTAAGTGTCTACTGTTCGTGGGTGGGGAGAATGTCTCTGAACGGCTGTAAGATCTGTGCGAATGTGAACTCATGGAATCTTCACTGTCACTGTTTTGATTCCCAGTATTAGCATACTCCTGTTCGCTTAATTCACGTCGCCTCAGCGCATCCCGTAGGGCAGATTCGGCTTCTCGCGACGCCATCAGCATCTTAGCAGTTGAACTAAAATAGAAACAGAGCTGAACTGATTCACTCTACCCATTGCGAGATACAAGCAAGCAATTCCCAGATAGCCTCTTTTCCATCTTCTAAAATAACTTGTTAGGAAGATTAATTTCAAAAGTCAGTGAGAGAACTTTTACCTGTTTGCACTGACAACAGAAAGTGGAACTTGTGGTGAATTGGACACTGACCGAGACCGAATATTATTCGGTCCTAAAATTCGTCCTTGAGGAGAAGTCTCTCTACTACTTGAATTGGAAGAATTTGAAACTCTCCGTATTCCTCTTCCGATGGAAGATGGGAGGAAGGATGGATTTTCTCCAGAACTAGGCGTGGATAACTTTCGAATACCACGTGGTGCACCGATGTAGGAAGAAGGCTCACCTTGGGCATATGGTGATGTGTACGTAGCGTAGGCAAACTTTGTAGATGGCGAGTTACTACGACTTCCAGCTTAGATAAATAAAAATTGTCAGGCTTAATTGCACTTTACAAAAATTATCAAAATATTTTTGTTATTGCGATTTGGAAGTAATATTGCATATTTGAGCTTACGTTGAGAGTGAGATACTTTAGTAACTTTCGCTCTATTCCGCGATCGATCGAGCGTGCCACCACCACTTAAAGACATTGGAATGTGTGTGGGGCTTGTATTGGATGAACTTGGAAGTGAATACTTCGGAGTTACTGGTGATGTTAGAGAGGAGTGTGTTCTTCCCATTGATTTAAGTGGGGTCCGGCTACTATGAAACAAAAAAAAACAATAAATTATTGCTTTTTTTTATTATAAATAGAAAATAAGATGTTAATATACAGCTTTGTATTATGTAGTTCTACAGATTTTTTGCAAAAACATAAATATACATGTTCCATACGTTCCTCCATAAGGTGGTGTTAGGGAAGATAGAAAATCATTGTTTATTACGTTTAAAAACGTTTTTGAAATCTTAAATCTTACTGCATCGTGCTGAAGTTATTTTGTTTCGCTCGGTTAACAGCTTGGAGGTCAATTGCTGATGCAGATCTACCTTGCCTTGGAGGACTGTCGGCTTTTGTCGGCGTGACTCGATTGGTGAGTACCGGTATGCTTGTTTTTTTAATTAGCGAACCTGTAATACGCTCTTTCAAGACAATTGCATCTAACGACATCATATTTCCAGAAAGTATTCCTTAATATTTACTATTATTACCCTGCCTACTGAGAGAGCCTGTAGAATTGGTAGGCTGAGGCTGAAACTGTTGAGAGAAGGCTGGCTTCGGCGGCGGCTGTGGTTGCTGTCGTGTCGTCGGCTGTGATTGAAGAGATGCTTGCAGTTGTCGTTGTTGAAGGGGCTCAAGGGAATCGAGGATTATTTTGGCATTTCCAGGAAAGGCTTTTTGAAAAGCCGGAAATGCTTCTCGAGCTGTTTGACGTGATTCGGCATCTGCATCAGTAAGGCCTTTCTTCATGACTTCGGAAACTATAGCTGTATTTCGTTGAATTGGTGCAGTTGGCCAAGTCTCCAAAATAATTTTGAGGACGCAACAAACGGCTCTTCTGACTTCTTTTGATTTTGACGACATCTGTGTTTGAAGTGGAGGCAGAAGACGAAACGAGGGTACGTATTCATATACAAGGCAGAGAGTGGATGCGCCAGTGACGGACACAATCTTGGCATTGGCTACCAATTGCGTAAACAATGTCGGCAACATTGGCTCAATGAAACTGTCACACTTGTTTCCAAGTTTCATGGCTAAGTAGGCTACGGTAAGACAAGCTTCACGACCAATTTGAGATCGAAGATCCTTCACTGCCGATTGCAATGGGACCATGAGATATCTGAGGTAATTTGTTATCTGAACATGATGGGTAGAGTCACTACAGAGGCTTCGAAATGTTTTCAGCTAAAATATAATAAAAATGTTCAATAAAAATATTACCTAATAATAAAATACTAATTACATGCATCGAACTAAATTCTCACCATATTTAGTCTTTTTAGCCAGTCCACATTTGTATCCCCAACTATTTTTACAGTAGACTGCATGATTTCTTCGACTTCTCGCGGTGTAAAATTTATACTTCCTTTTAATGGTTCTACTTCACTCAAAACTGCTTGAAGGTCAGCTGGAGGTGGTTCATTTTGTTTAGCACTGGATGCTGAAAGTCTTCCAAGCGTACTCTTTGACCTAGGTACCATTCTGTCCGTTACATCCCCCATCTTGACTATAAACTCCGGCTGCAAATTTATTTTTCGAATAAACAAATATGTAAAAAATTAAACAGAAAAGCCAAAATTAATAACTTTCATTCTTGATATTAACAATAATAAATGGTAACAAATGCATGACACTTCACGTTACTAAAAACTCAATCATAATTTTTTAAAAAGTGGTCTTACCGAGTACCGACTACAAATGTGTGGGCTGATTTCCTGTACCTGTAATGTGTTTCGTGGGTGTGATTCCGATCGTTACTGATGATGTGATGTGAGTTAACAAAAAAAAGCAGAGGGTAAATCTTATGTACACTTAATTCTTGAAAATCTACCAGTCGAACAAACAATTAAGCAGTTATACCGAAATTAAAAATAATAAACCCCGTAGTAATTTTTATAAACTTTCCTTTTCTTTTCAAAAGAAAGTGAAAACTCTGGTTACTTATTGGGAAGTTCCCTTTTAAATCTGGCGCTTAAGTCTTAATCTCTAAAGGCTACACACGGCTTGGTTTATGAGAATTAAAGTAGCATTACCCGTTAGATAATTTGAGAAAAATACGAACCTTAACATTAACTTTTGTTCATTTTTATTTTAGTCATCCAAGTAAGTTGGCATGAAATGGGTTGCGCTGGTCTTGCGTCTTTTGTTATGTGGGTCAATTATGAACCGTAAAAAAGTTGTATTTTTACAAATAAGAAACCAGATAGGCTTTGGCAGATTACATAATTTTCAAAATTAGCGAATCTAGTAACTGGCGCATGCCACTACACTCATTGACATCTTAACTAAAGTAACTTCGCTAATATGAAACTTCTGGCATGTTTACTTGTTAAATGCAAAAATAATAACGCTTTGGTTTGGTAAGAAGAGTGAGGGGTCCGTAGTTGACAAGAAGATAAGGAAAAATTTGTATTTTATTATATTAAAAAAAATAGTGTCGACGGGTTCAAAGATTATAAACAAAACCTTCTTACCATTAGAATTTCATTCAAGGTTATTTTTATAGCTAAATGATAAACCATGTTACCTTCTGAACCACCTCAATAATTTTCATGTCTTTAGGTTTTAAGAAAACATAAACACCATATTGTGAGTTAACAGGTGTCAGAAATAGACGCGTAGGAGTACAACAATAGACAAGGGCTTTATGGCTACGAATTTCCTAAAAGGATTTATAAATCCAAAAGGCAATTACGGATGAAACGAGATGAGAGTTGGTTCATATTTGAAAAATTACACCCACAGGAAATTATGAAATTTAGTCCTGGTAACTACACTGGTAACTTACACTGTCCGCATCCAATCCAACCACTTGCACTTGAGTGACGAGGACGACGACGCCTAAACTCGATTAGACTGAGGTGTTAGAAAATAGAAAGTTCTATGTCACCTCGAATGTTCAGACTCAACAGAGTAATGCTAGTTAAAATTGTTTCTTTGCGTTCATATGTTGCCAATTTCAATAATTATTAGCAAAATATTATTTTGTGTGACTCCTGTGATTTGTAATGACTAATGACATGAAAGAGTGCTTTCGTTGAAACAAAAAGTCTAAAAAGCTGAACCCTAAATAACCTAAATGTGTCGCAACACTTCGGTCACAATGACTTTGATTTGTTGTTTTCTTGTCGTTTTTAGTCATTTAACCACAGAAAACTTATATGAAAAATTTGCTAAGGTCGAGCCAGAGCAGAGGGGTAAAGTAGAGTTTTTTAACCACCCTGTGTATTAATACGAATTAAAAAATACATTTATATCCTGCGGGACCTTAAATGGATTCCATAAATTGTATGAAATGAATCGTGCAAGAATGAATTAAGAAAAGCAAATGCATTGCATTGTATCCCTCAACTTCGTTGTAACGTACAACTTGTTGTAAGCTGCTAAAGGTCATTTTCATCATTTTAACCAACTTATGAAGACAAATCTGAAGACGAAAACAATTGTGCAAGGTATTTTATGTTTCAAGGTGAAGCGCTATTTCATTGGTTGTAAGCGTGGGCATGTACCGTTACACTTCCAGCGTATCATCGTGACGAAATTCTAATAACTGTTGGTGACGACGTGCCACTTGTAGAATCCAGATTAAAGGAATTGCTAATCTTTTCAAACCTATAACAATTCTTAACGCTAGTTTTATGCGCCTCAGGGCTTCAGTCAAATCTTTCCAAACCATCTTGACCAAAGGTTGATAAAGAACTTGAGAAATTGGGCGTGTTTACGGAGGATAAAGCGCTTTTAGGACTATGTCCTTTAAGGTTGAAGACATTTTAAGTCTTTTTAACTATTGCATTTCCTCGGCTGAGTATCGCAGAAATTGAAACATTGATCTTCAACTTTTCCACTGAAGACTACAAATTAATTTAAAATAACAAATTTAAAGTGTTTTAGAATATTTTTTTAAATTTTGAAAAAAGATCGTTGATATGTGGAATTTGAGTAAGAAACAATTGATCGTCCTTGCCACTTTAGCAGGATGTAACTTTTTGTCAGCAATAATATTTTCCCTCCAGGCTCCATTTTTTCCAGCAGAAGTAAGTTAAAAATTTATTAATTTATGAAACAGTTACGAATTTTCTATTTTAACTTTTTTACGCATTCGTGGATCAGTGTAAGTTGAATACTGTTTATACGCAATTCATTTCTTGTGCGCAGGCTGAAAAGCAAGGTGCGTCAACGACATTTGCTGGGCTCGTGTTGGGCATTTATGAAATCGCTGGGTTTGTTGCTTGTCCATTGATCTCTAGCACAGTAAGAACTTTAAAAAAAACAAGTAAGTTCATTTGTTCGAGTAATGCTTGACGAGTTTTTAAAATTCACCATCCAGATGCTGCCAAGATTAGGATCTTATACTTGTTTTCATATTGGGATAGTCCTTACTGGAACGACGACATTATTGTTTGGGTATGGCTTATTCGTTAAAAAGAAAATATTTCAACCTTTTGCGAACATTTTTTTTTAAATTCACTTTACATTTTATTGATGATGCAAGATTTTTGAACCGGATATCTGGAACAACGACGTTCATCTTGCTTGCCCTTGTACTTCGAGTGTTGGAAGCGTGCGGAGCTTCCATCACATTTGTATCTAGTTACGGATTCCTGAATGTCTGTTTCCCAGATTCAATTGCAACTGCATTTGTAAGCAAGTTATCAGAATTCTAGCCTTTTGTTTTAAAATCCGTGGATCCATTCATAAATTTATGGAATGAACTCTTATAGGCTGTAATGGAAACTATGTACGCGGTCGGAATGGCGATGGGACCTCCAGTTGGTGAAGCATTATACGAGGTGAGAATCTGATAAAATTCATTATCTTGGAACCAAACAATAAGACTGGTTAAGCTATGGTCAAAACCGTGGTGTACACTGTACATAAGCGCTAATTTCCCAACTGCTGATTGTAGAGAATAAATGAAAAAATGGGATAGAAAATGCGCAGGCCTCGGCCTACACGAAAGACTTTTCTTAAAAACCATACAATTTACTTTTTAAAACTTTTTCTAAACTTTTAGAAATTAAGTGGGTTCGAAAAATTTCACTGGAGCGAATTTCATTTGAAAGCATTGTCAAGAAAAATGTGCCAAAGCTTATTAAATTTTGCTAATTTTAATTTTCCTTTCATATACTGCGTGCCGCATTTTGTTCCTGCGAAGGCTGAAAGTGAAAATATAGGTTGCACTTTAGTCGATAGTACGCAGAATTTTCGTAGCACTTAAGAAATGCGACTAAACTAATATTGCACTCTGGTTTGTTTAGTTAGCCAATGAAAGCGAGTCTTGGAGTTACACAACGCCGTTTCTAACAATGGGCCTTGTCCTCTACATTGTCACACTCATTACCCTTAGAACTCTTTATCCAATTAAAAACGAAGTCCAGAATGCGCAAGACAGTAAATCATCCCAAAATGGCAGCTGTGTTCCTAATGGAACTGAAAAGGGAAATGCTGACTCAAAAAAAGACGAAACATTACTGACTTTTCTCAAAGTTCCAAGCATTTTCGTCTTTTATTTGGCCGTGGTGGCTGTTTCTGTCTGTTTAGGATTCATCACTTGTAAGTTCATGACAAATAATTCTAAATTAATTTTATATTAAAATTACCTTTGGTCGCAGGTACGCTTGAACCACATTTGCGTCAGGTACTGTAAAATTAAAATTTAATCCATTACTAAATTTAAGTGACTTTAAAATCGTTTTTTCTTTAGTTCAACCTTACTCATCCGCAGGTGGGCGGAGTCTTTTTAATTTTCGGTGGAGTTTACGCCTGTACAGCATGGATTTGGTAAGACCAAGTAAGATTTGAGAAATTGAAGATAAAAGTAATGAATTATTTGTGGTTCACAGGGGATACATAAGTGACAGAATTGAGAAACCAATACTGTTGACAATCATGGGTTGTTCTTTGGCAATTGTGGCCTTCACGTTCATGGGTCCATCAATTATTATTCCTCTAAAACCGTATATAAAACACATTTGATTAGGAAAAATTAATATACTTCAACATTTCGCTAATAAATTTTCTTTGGTTCAAATTTAGGTCCCTTGCTTTGACAGCAGTGAGTTTGGCAATTTTTGGCCTAGCCGCGGGTTAGAATATTTTTTAGATATAAATGAGTTCGTTACCCGCTTTACATGTTGAGTGTTGACGTTTCGGAAATTATTGGTCTTTAAGGTTCCATCTATGTTTCCGTATTCATGCTGATGACCCAGGCGGCAAAGTATATTCACAATTTCCTAGAATTATAGAGCAAGTATTTGTAATATCAACTATTTTTTGCTTAGGGGTCATGGTTTTGCCGAGACAGCGACATTGAGTGGAGCCATTTCAGCCTTATGGCTAAGTGGTATGCACTTGGGAGCCTTCACCGGACCGATAGTCGGTGGTAAATTCTCAAACGTTCTGACCTCTCCTGAGTTCATTTTTGGCAACTATTTTTAATGAAATTCGGTTTTGTTTTAAAGGAGCACTATATGAAAAATTTGGATTTGGAATTGAAACCATGTTCGCCGTCGTCCTCGTCACTGTCGTCGTAAGACACAGTTATTGTTAATGAAATTAACTCACGTACATGACAAAAGTTACCATTTGAATCGTTTTTTTTTTCTCCAGCTCATTCTCCTCTTGTTCGTTCTTGCGTTCGATTCTAATAGAAAAACTGAAAGCAGGTCGGGATCGGGTGACATTGAGAGGTCGGAAAGAACGCCACTCCTTTTACCGACGGTAAAAGAGTTGCTCTAATTTTCTTCTAATATGGGTCATTGCACTTTACATTTTAAGATTCCGGCTCAATTTGACTCTTTGTAAAAATTGTATATGGTCCGCCTGTTGGTAAATTGTTGTTTAAAAACACCGATCATTCTCAAATAAATGAATAACTGCAATTTTGAAACAAAATTAGTAAATCTTCTCATTTAATTATGTACGTTTATACATTATACTTATTGGTATAGCGGTTGTCTGTAGTATAAAATTTTTAGAAACTTCTCTGGGTCAGCTAATTGCGTCAGGCGAGTTCTAATCATAATTCTGACAAACGATGCGTAAAAAAATCAATGTGTAAAAAATACAAAAAAAAATCTATTTGACAAGAGAGAGCACACATGATAACAAATCCGTATTTTGTCTTTGTAAAAAAAAGTAAACAGAACAAGGGAGATCAATCAATCGTATTCACGAGTATTTAAAAAAACATTTTTCGCTTCTGCAACTTAGTTAACTTTAGAATTGTAGGGTACTTGGGAGACCTTTTGATATGATACACCTCTGCATTAATACTTTACTAACAATTAATATATTATGAATTCGCTCAAATTATCAAATCAATTTGTACATCAATTTTTTCGGAATATTCCCACCTGGATATACTAATAAATTAGATACCACTCAAATTAAATACATACAACTTAAGAGATCACGTACATGGACGGATTCCCCCTTCGTTTTTGTCTAATAATAACGGGTTAATTTATTAGACTAGTTCGTCATCGTAGTACCCCGGATTACCGTCAGCCTTCCTAGTTGTCTTTAGCAGAGTTGGTGAAAACGAATCAAACTGAAAAAAAACATACTAGTTTAACATTAACAAAAAAAGGAATACCAGCTCCATAAAATTACAAAGTGCAAATATGAAGACACCGAAAATATAAATGAACTAACATGGTGGTTGTTGTAGTTGTGATTCCTGTCACCAATTTCACTTCCCTGTTGATGAACTGTAGAGCTATTGACAGAGGTTGCAATTTGAGCTGCTCGTAGGGCGGTTGTCAGACTTTGAATTATCTCGTCCTTCTCAGCGTCCATTCTATCCTTGTCTTCAAGTAGCCCTTTGAGGACCTCCAACTGTTGACGAAAGTGAATTACATTGGACAGGAGTTCGTCATTTTGAGCCTGCAACTGTTGGAGCTGCCGAGTTTGTTGAGTCGTTGCCTCGCTGCCAAAGTCATTTGAGGAGTTGTACCGTGGGGTCACAGTACGCTGTGTAAGTGCGCTGTTGTTGGAATTGATGATAACTTTTTTCGGAATAGGTTTCAAGGTTCTAGTAGTTGAAGATATCTTTGTGCAACTGAGTACATCCCCCATTGTTCACCCGTAAGTGGACGGCGACAGAAGGAATCCAAACTCCACAGGTTTTGGGTCATCGAAAATTTAATTGCGATAAAGTATCCATAATCAACCGAAAGAAAAACCGAATCTGATTGTTCACACTAATAAATCAAAACAAAAAGAGAATTAATTAAGTTAACAAGGACAAGCACGTTTACAGAAACTTCTTCGAACAGTCCAGTTCCAGTTACTTGTCCTGTAAACGGTAACAGTCTTTGCTTCCCTTACACAATAAACAACTAATTTCTGTGACATAAAGAAAGGTCAACCAACTCACCGAACACCGGAAGCAGCGCAGCGTCACCCAATTCCAACCAAATTCAGCGAAACTAACGAGAATACTCGGATCGGTCGTTCCGTCCGACGTGTCCTCGTGTCCTTAATATTTCGGACTAAAGAAAAAGCCCTAAGGAATTCAGTTTATGAAAAATGTAACCAAGAAGAATCCTTTGAAATTAAGACTTCTAACCATTATTGTAATGTGATCACTGACCATATGACTTCTCAAAAACAAAAACAAAAAATGGGACTCGGACATCGACACCGACATCCAACACCGGGAGGCGGATGCAATAGGATTTTGAAGCCGGTTCGAATCCGGATAGAATCAGGATTCTTGATGAATCCGCATTCAATCCAAAAAAATTCAACCAAATCCAAACCGTATCCAAGACCAAACCAAGCGTTTTTGACAAAAATCTTGTTTC